>MU185244.1:14488-53511 GCA_016904865.1 Pissodes strobi | reverse complement strand
AACACTCATTTGGTTAAATTTGTCAATTAGTCATAAAGTGAGAAAAACACATGACTTCTCCTTTTCACGTTAAAGTGTTTAGTACATTGAGATTTTCTCTGATCCACCCAAAAATTTAACTTTATTTCACATCTAGTTAAATTAATTATCAATCTATATAAATACTTACAAAATAACAAATTTACCATTTATTGAGGGGCAAATTAGACGTATTGTTTAATTAACTTTTTCTTTTGCAGTTGTGCGGAAGAAATAAGTGTTGCCATTTGTGCGGGCTGTGGATTTAAAATAACTGACAGATATTACCTTCAAGCTGTAGAAAGACGGTGGCATGCGCAATGTTTACAGTGTTGTAAGTGCCGTAATACCTTGGACGGTGCTATCACGTGTTTTTCAAGAGATGGAAATATCTACTGTAAGAAGGACTATTATAGGTAAGAGTGGTACTTACTAATTTCATAAATATGTTTCAACTGAATCGCATCTACTTCAAGCCCCGATTCATCATTTATAAGCAATTAGTTATTTTGTACTAATGGATCTAACAATTAATCAAATAATTACTATGAATTTAATTTTAAGGTGGTTGTGATACTATATATATATATATATATATATATTATATATAGATAGTAAATGGATAAAATTATCTCCTTTGAAAAGGTATAACCTCTTTCGAAGTGTGCATAATTAACTCAGATTAAGGAAGGTAAATTTGATTGAATTCGGGAGGAATTTTGCTTTTTGTCAGGAGGGCGTGGAATATGCTGAGGATTATGAATGATGTAAGAGAAATAAATATTTAAAAAAAGAAATGTGGACCCTTCTCAATCAACAAACCATATACTATATTAAGCAAATTACGCTACTACCGGACAAGTTGATTTTCGCTCGCAGCTAGGTAGTGTAAATCACTATCACTATTGGACGGAATTCAATTAGGCGCAAATAGATTAGGCGCAGTATACAAAAACTAAATTGGGTAATTCATTCTACCTGAAAATGGTGCATTTCATTTGATCAAAATTAGCCAGAGCTAATTGAAACTAACAAAAACAAAACTACTGTTAATTTAAACATACTGGACCTCACCAAAATTAAGACCTAAGTTCGGTTGGGCTATGGTTAGTTAGCTTCTGTACACAAGCAAATCTATTTTCGATTTATTCTGGCCATTAGTTGTTATTAATTTGCGACGTTTAGTCCTGGCAATTTTGTACTACGCGTTGTTTTCTTTAGCCCTCTATACACTAAATAATTGTCGTAAATTTTACTACAATTAAAAAAATGACTAGAATTTAGAGCTAAATAACGCTTAGCGCCATATTGCAGCAAATTTTTTTTCTAGATTTTTCGTAAATTTTGTTGGGCTAATCGCTATAATTGTACCAAAAGATGCTACAAATATTGCAGTAATAAGAAGATAGAGCAATTTTCTAAACAATATTTGTTGTGAAAATTTCTACGGAAATAAAGGCACTTTTTAACAGATTACGTAGTAAGTACTCTCCACAAAAGTATAGTAGTTTTCACAAAAAATTAATAGTGCAAAATTTAATAAATACATTTGCGTACTGCAAAATTACAATATTTGTTTGCATTGTATGTACTTACACCATCATCTCTGTAGTAAATATTCCAACAGTATGTAGACTTTTAAATAAAACAAATTAATCGCCCGCATTTATTTATTATTTTTAAAGAACATTCATGTACTTACACTGAGTTCACAGATAATTTTGTTATCTCCCTGCAAATAAGACTGAGCAATAATATGTAGGATTTAACCACAGAAAATATAGTTACACAATAGTTATTTGTGCAACCAGTTGGGAAAAGCACTATTTTACATAACGAGCGTATTTCTGCGCAACGAGCGAAGCGAGTTGCGCAAAAGAACGCGAGTTACGAAAAATTGTCTTTCCCAACGTGTTTCACACAATATTATTTCTAATTTTGAATAGAAAGTTACTATTTAAATTCAAATTAAAAGTACTAAAATGGCCCATCCGAGTGTCCCTCGTAGATTCCTTTTAAATCGTCTAGTAAGTTCGGAGTTTAAACTATCAAAAGAATTGAAAAATAATAATCGTTTTTCATCTTGTAAATAATTCATTAAATTTGTTTAAAGTAGAAGAATACATATACTGCAATGTCCGATTCAGAGAATGACGTACCGAGTGACATTGAGGAAGCGGCTCAATCTGCGTTATCTACAATTATTCCTAAGAAGTCGAGGAGCAAGTATGATTTGGCCTATGCCAAATTTAGTTTCTGGTGTAAACATAAAAGGATTACCCATTTGAACGAACAAATTTTGCTAGCATATTTTCAAGAAAAAAAAGAAATGAAGAATTCAACCTTGTGGAGCTATATTCGATGTTACGAACCGAATTGTGTCTAAAAAGAAATATTGACATTAAGAAGTATACAAATTTACTGACGTTTTTAAAACGTCATTCTGAAGGTTACCAGCCTAAAAATCGCTAAGTAAAGAAAACATTTCCGATTTTAGGAGAGAAGCTGCCGATGAGCATTATTTAATGACCATGGATGCCGCGGCATTCGTCGATTTTGCTATTTCATTTGAAATTAGTAATTAGTTATCTTGCGCACGGCCGTAGAAAAACATTTATTGTACAGGGTGGCCCGTTTAAGAGCGGCCTATACATTATCTCGAAAACGACAGGGGTTGCAAAAAAAAATTAAATACAAAAGTTGTTCCTAGTAAAATTATCTTTATTTTTTTACATATTTTAATCGACACTTTCTTATACAGGGTGATCAAACAAAGTTATATTTTTATCAATGAAACGCCCTATATTTTATTACATTTTTGGATTCTATTTAAAATTCTAAGCATATTTGATGTATGATGTTATACCTCTAGAGTCAGTACTTTCACAGATATAAACAGTTGAAAATCGGTACTTTGGTTACTTTTCACCCTGGTATCAAGAATACCATTAGAGATAGAGCAAAATGAATTCCACATTCCTATCTTAACTTTTCAAGAGCTATCTGACGGTACTAACTGGCAGGTGGTACCTACGATGGGTAGCAAATCTGGTACCTCGGAATGTGAAATTAATTTTACTTCATCTCTAATGGTCTTCTTGCTACCAAGGTGAAAATTAGCCAAAGTACCGATTTTCAAGTGTTTATAGCTGTGAAAGTACTATCTCTAAATCAAATATTCATAAAATTCTAAGTAGAATCCAAAAATGTACTCACATTGCCGAGCGCATTTGCACATGCCACAATTGTGACATTTTCTTTATGTTCTGACCCTATCAAATGCACTCTTCTAGCTCCCTTCTGTGCTAACACCCTGTGCTGATGGTGTAGCAGCTGTAGCATGAGCCTACAGCCCTTTTCGTCCATATTGTAAATATGTCCAGGCTTATGTTTTATGCCTGTTCTCTCCAAGAGGTTCTTCAGCTTCTGAAAATAATCATCCCCAATGAAATGATTTTAATTTCTGTGCACGAGCAGGATTTAATTGTTGGTCATTGTGACAGGTAATAAATCAGTCATTGTGACAGGTAATAAAGTCGGCCTTATTATCTGTCTAGGCAGGTAATAAGGCCCAGGCCTTATCACCTGTCTGGTAATTTGTACTTTTTGAGGTTATATAATTTTACAAAATAAACAAGTAATTTCAATGAGCAGTCTACAAGTGTTGTTGACATCATCTTAAACCTATGCTTCAAAATATAGACACAACATAATTGCACTGATGAAAATATCACATACCTTTTATCGGGAAATTTTATAGCACAACACTTGAAATCTAGCTGCTCTTCAGCATTAGCGTATAGCCGTTGCGCTTATAACTTTTTATGACATGCGCAGTTGGAGAATTTCGACTAGCGTCTAGCCGTTACGCTATAACTTTTTCGAAACCTATTGAATGCAGTGGAATGTATTCGCAGAAACATATGCAAGCTGCTGTATATTCACTATAATACCGCTTTTGTTAAATATTTTTTTGGTTTTTAGTTAGGTACCAAAATATATCGTAGAAAGTGCTGACAAAGTACGGACACGATATTTCACTTTTCGCATGGTCCTCCGCTCGATTCGCTCGCTACGGTGGCTCAAGAAAAAGAAACTAACGAGGTGCTAACCCAAACTAACTCAAGACATACCCAAAATCAAGAAAAAAACTGTTTAGAAACTTAACCTTAAAAAAATAAAAAAAACAACGGGGTTTGAACCCGGGCCGCTGATAGCCGCCGAATTGAGGCCTAACCATCAAAACCTCTCGACTATGAAGGCTCTTGCGGCAAATTGATTGCATCGCGAAGACATGGCGCGAATGCAATCGCTGGAGTCAACGCCACCTACACTAGATGGCGTTGGAGTCAACGGCCATCATAAAACGCAACTGCGCATGTCATAAAAAGTTATAGCGCAACGGCTATACGCTACTCTCTTCAGCCACACGATATTTGGGTCAATTGAAGTGATCCTACGTATAGATGGCGCTAATCGTTTAAAATATTTATTTTTATGAGATTTTTGACAGTATGGCCTTACAGCCTGTCCGGCCTTATTACCCAACGGTACCTTAGTATAATCCAACTCTTTACAAGTATGTAGCACTTTTCAGATTTGGAACACATGCAGTATTTTTGAAAATATGATTTGGGGGCATTGAAAAACTGTATCATTCATTTACATGTCAAATTATATTAACATTTTAGAACATTTTTGGATTTGGGATAATTAAATGAAAAGAAAGAATCGTGAATTACAAAATATTGAATCGTGAATTTTCAAAATATTGACATCAAATAAAGGAATCGCATTTCTCAGGATGTTAAAGACACAGTCATCAACAGTACGTCTCTCAATCCCCGATCTAACGCGGTTAGCTGCGCTTAGTCTCAACTTATTTTATTTGTTTGAGTCGGTTCCGATACGTTATAATAAATATTAATAGATTTTGTTAGTTTGGGTTAGTCGTTCAATCAACTGTCGGTTAGGTTCGCTTAGTCTCAACTTATTTTAGTCATTTGAACCGGTTCCGATACCTTATGATCAATTTTAATATATTTGGTTAGTTTTGATTAGTCGTCGAATCAACTTTCGGTTAGTTCACTTAGTCTCAACTTATTTTAGTCACTTGAACCGGTTTCTATACGTTATGATCAATTTTAATATATTTGGTTAGTTTTGGTTAGTCGTCCAATCAACTTTCGGTTAGTTTCACTTAGTCTCAACTTATTTTACTCACTTGAACCGGTTCCTATACGTTATGATCAATTTTAATATATTTGGATAGTTTTGGTTAGTCGTCCAATCAACTTTCGGTTAGTTTCACTTGGTCTCCACTGACTTTACTTATTTGAGCCGGTTTCGATACGTTATAATCAATTTTAATAGATTTATTGGTTACTCGTCCAATTAACTTTCGGTTAGTTTCACTTAGTCCCATAAAAATTAAATAATTCTTTACAAATTTCATAAGAGGGAAAGAGAGAGAGAATTATAATCTAGAAAATAATTTTATTTGGTACGTGTGTGGTTATCTTTTAAATAGATGCGAGGAAATCCACAGATCTCAAACTTGCATGGCATATTCAAAAGCGCATCAAGATTTGGATGACACCTCCCTTTATATATTTTTTCATGCATATGCAAAAGGCTTCCAAAGATATACGGAAATCTGACCTGAAGAATCCCCACGATGACTTTGTTGCCTTTATAGCAAAAATTGAATCTATTTTTCAAAAAAATTTCGAACAATTCGTTGGCCGGCCAAATATTTGTCAAAAGTTATTAAGTATTTCTCAAACAGTTCAATTTAGCCACGCTGGTCCCGGGTTCCCCAGGAATTTTGTTATTCAATTAAACATACGAGTTAGGTTATATTATACTTTAAAAGATATTAACAAAAATTTTAAAAGTAGATATTAATAAAAATAAGCTTATTATATGGAAAACTCAATAATTATATACATTTTTAGTTTTATATAGATACACATTTGGTAACAAACCTATGTTATACCTTAAATAGTTATTTTTGTAAAATAAATCAATATTTCTATGATTTCAGTAGTTTATATTTCCATGCTTCCCGCTTAAGACAATATCTTATAAAAAAAAACTAAGTATAGGTACCTATATTTAAAACAAAAAGTTGATATCTATTTTTTGGTTCAGCGAGAAATTAGGTACACCAATATTCAAATGAAAATTAACTAGAACCGTTGATTGCATCCAATCAAAGACAAAACTAAAAAAAAAATTAGATATAATATCAAAACTCCAATCCTGTCTATTTAAAATTGAATACTGCTTATCCCGGCCCTGTGTTTTAACCCAAAATGGCGTCGGTCACGTCAGATTTTTATTTCCACTTTGACAGGAGAGTCGGCTAGCTGATTGTTTGGTAAGCTGTGGAAATACTTTCTGCTAAGGCCGTCAAATGTTAAGCATGACAGATTTTTTGTCATATATTCAAATGGGAAATGGGGAGTGCAACCTGTAGGTATTAATACATTTGGAAATATGCCGAAAATAATTGCCCAGTTTTTAAAGTTGCCAAATTCTTGTTTGTATACCGGTCACTATTTTCGACGGTCATCGACTACTCTCCTCGCGGATTCTGGAGCCGATTTGTTTAGAATCAAATAGCATGGGGGTAGGAAGTCTAATACAGTTGCCGAGGATTATGTGGAGAATTCCATAACGAATAAACAGAAGATTGCCACAAACATTCTTGGAAGAACTTCCATGGAAATTAATGCCACACAGAAAACTTCGTTGTCAGCCGGGGTCAATATCACTAATTGTTCGAACTGTGTTATTACTATCTAAAATTAATGTTTTTATTCACATGTAATAAAATTGAATAAAATAAAAAAATCTTTATTAACTTGTGGTACATCAAATTTAATGACAATAAATAGGTAGTTCAAGTAGTTTAGTTTAAAAAATAATCTGTATGTTTCTTAATTAATGGCGAAATGTGCTTTTCATCACCAGTTGCGAAATATTTTACTTTTCATAACTATTTACGAAAAGTAGGACGTTTCAAAACGTCAAAGAGTTTTGAAAAGTGTCACTTTATATGTCAAAATTAGAAAAAATAATTTTACTTAAAATTAGACTATTGACGCTAAAATGTATTAGATTAATTCAGTAGACTGTATCGCTGTATAATTTTAACCCAATTTATTATACTTTATGTTTATTTTGTAACCAAATAACTGCGAATATAGCACTTGAAATTAGGCAACGGGAAAAACTTTTTTCTTCAAACGTCAATAAATCCGTCATTACTCGACTGTGTAGGCGGCCGTGAAGTTTCGTTTTTCCTCCGCCGGAGCTTTATACTCCTTGCACACGAACGATCAATTCGCCGAAAAAATTATTATACTACGTTGAAATACAACTTAACACACGAACCGGTGGTGCTGGGTGTTCGGCCGACCGACCACCGGCGCCGCTCACATGAAAATTTGGACGGCGGACACATGGTCGCCGGCCGGTAGGTTAACCGAAGAATTTGTTTCATTACATCCAAGTCTGTGCATGTTGACACACGAAAGGGAATTTTTCCGTCGCCGTTGTACAGAGTCGGAGTTTCATTGTGGTATCGTACATTCTGTTCAGTTTTCAAAATGGAAAATTTCGATATTGAAGCGTTCATTTGCCCAGTAGAAGAAAGGCCAGTGATATGGGACAAGACGAGTGACGAATTTAAAAATCGAAATAAAACTAAAGCCGCCTGGCATGACATGTGCAACATATTTATTAAAAATTATGAACAACTAACAGAAAAAGAGCAAGCCGAGACAGGTATGTTATATAAAAAACTAATATTAATTATATTTTTCCTAATTGCCACGGTACAGATCCTTCGTTACTGTTAAAATATTGTGTAAAATAATCGCGTATTTCTATCCCATTCCTTGTTCCTCGCAAATTTCGCTCTCTTGGTATGTCTTCGAAGTTTGCTATTTCTAATGCATCGTCGATACGAAAACCATCTCTCATCCTTACCAGATTGTGTAAAATACAGCTTGCTTTAACAATGCGAACGGCAAAGTCGGGATGTACGTTGATAGGCCGATGAAAAATTCTCCATTTGTTGCTAAAGATGCCAAATGCACACTCAACATAACGCCTAGCACGCGATAAACGGTAATTAAATACACGTTGTTGTTGTGTTAAGTTGTTTCCACCAAATGGACGTAACAATTTATCAGTTAATCCAAAAGCTTCATCGCCAACTAGAACATATGGCAAATCCGGATTTTCTGTTTGCGGTAAGCATTTTGGACCAGGAATATGCAAAGAATCTGAATTTAACGCATGAAAAAATGTTGACTCTTTAGACACCGGGGAATCGCATTCCTTACCGTATGCTCCTACGTCAATGTATCGAAAACAGTAGGATGTATCCTCAACTGCCAATGAGACGACAGAAAAAAAATGCTTGTAGTTGTAAAATAATGAACCACTTCGATCGGGCTTAATAATTCGAATGTGTTTCCCATCTATTGCTCCGAAACAGTTTGGAAAATTGGCATTCGTAGCAAATCCTATTTCGCATTTTTTCCACATATTTTCCGATGGAGATGGGATGCATTCGACAAGTAGGACTTCCCAAATTTTTCTACATACATCCATTACAATTTTACGTATTGTTGATGTTCCTAATCTGTATGAGTAATGGAGGTCTGTAAACGTCATGCCGCTTGCCAAATATCTGCAACAATATGAATTCATTAATATTTTTCCAGGTAAAACACTACTGCAGAAATGGAATAACATTCGTGACAGTTATGTGAAGTGTTATAAAAAACAGAAAACTCTTAAATCAGGCACTGGTTATAAAAAAACAAGAAAATATATCTTCTACGATCAATTGCAATTCCTTGCAAAAACAATCGAACAAAATACTACAACATCTAGTCTTCAAGAAGTAGAAAATGAAGAACAGAATGTAGTTGATAACAGCGATTCTCAAATTGATCACAATTTGGCCATTACCAATTCATCTAATCCAACTCCATCGACCTCTAAACAAGCAGCATCACAAGCTTTGTCTGCAGGAAAGCAAGCCCCAGAAAAGAAGAGGAGACGAGACGAATTTGAAACCAAATTGTTAAACATTTTGGAAAAACAGGACAGCGAAGATAAATTGTTTTTCGATTCCATTTTGCCAACTGTAGAAAAATTTGACGAAGATGACAAACTTCATTTTCGTGTAGAAGTTTTGCAGCTTGTACAACGCTTTCAGCGAAAGCAAAGATTTGATCCTTCCAGGAATACTTCTGCTACCAACAGATCGCTACTTTCGTTTGCACCACCACCAACCCAGTCCTTTGACAGTAACTACAGCCAGCAGTTCACACCAACATACTATACGCAGTATGGTATGTTGGTGTATCCACAGACTGCAACACGACAATCACTTACATCATCTGACTCAACTACAATTCAGTATCGCAATGGTGTATATCCACAGACTTCAACACCACAATCATTTACATTATTGGACTCAGCTGCAGGTCACTCTGGCAATACTGAATAAAATAACAGATTCGTTTGTTTGTTCGTTTTGTTCCTTACATAAATATAATTTGTTCTAAGCATCACGTATCATTTCAATTTCTTACCTTATTGTAACTGCAAGCATTTCTGCGGGTGGTATAGATTGCTTCATATTTGTTTCTTGACGGACTATATAGATCTCCAAACGCTGTAGCGAATAATCAAATGTTCCAACAGACATTCTAAAGTAATTAAAAAATTTTGCTTCATGCCCTCTTAGTATTCCAAACAACGTGTAAAACGCACCTACTGCACTTCTTTCTGCTACTAGTGGATGAATCCATAATCTTCTTGCTAATGCTTTGTTGTACTTACTTCGCCTGTACAATAAATATACAACAGCAATCTTCTGTGCACGTTTCATTTTTCAAAATGCTCGAAAATATTTACCAAGCTCCAACATAGATACAATACAAATAAACAACAAAATAAGCGTCAACAACTCAAGATTTATTAAACTACAATTTGTATTTATCACTCAATTTGTGACTGCATTTCTAAAAATCACTAATTTAGGAACAAATTGGTTATTATTTAATCGAACTTATTCAATAACTGCTCATCAATACGGAATTAAAACGCAATCGGAGACGCAATCTTAAAAAAATAATTATTGTTGACAGTGTCCACTGACAGCTTTATGTTACATTACTATAGCAACAACCTGTGCCTATTCACCGACACCGGTTTAAGCCGCCTTGCGAACCCACTTATCTTTAATAATTATGAATTATTACTATTAAAAACAGATGTTTTTGCATTAATTTATCGACATTTGAAGAAAAAACAGCATATTTTATTTGGAGGAAAAGTTACTTTTCATGGCTTGCTCTCTATTACCGAGCGCGCCATGAAAAGTATCACTTTTCTTCCATATAAAATAATATACTATTTTCTCCGATTGACAGCAAATATTATTTTTGCAGACACATATTATTGTCAATCAGCAAAGTATTACTTTTCCTGCGTTGGCAGCAAAGTAAGTACTTACCTGCCAAGGCAGGAAAATGATTAGTCTCCATGGGAATAAAACGATTGATATAAGTTGTAAAACTATAATTACTATGGACATATACATTTCCATAGCAACCAACCGTTCCAACAATTGCGATTTCTACCAAATTTTGTTTTAATTTATCACTACAGGAAAAATAAAAAGATTGTGGGAATTGTAATAATTTGCAAATATACAATATACTTATATCATTATAAACAATCGGAGAAAAAATTATATGTTCAACTCGGCAGCAAAGTAGATTGACTGCCTTAGCTGAACTATATCAGCCGCGGCAGTCTACTTTGCTGCCTAGTAAAACAAATAACTATTCCTGTGCGCCCGCATCGGAAAACTTTTTCCCGTGCGGGCGCACCAGAAAGAATTATTTTCTTTGCTCTACAGAGGCGTCGAAAATGGTAGTTTTCAGTGAGGTATTATGAAAAAAACATTTTCGTTTTACATTCAATTAAATTTAAATTAATTAAATAGTTATCTATATATACAGAGTTATCACTTCAAAATGATCTATAGTCATATTTTAGTAATCTTTTTCGATAAGATAGAAGGTTTAAAGTGATTGCTGTTCCAAAAATAAACACAATTCGAACAGTCTAGTCGGGCGCGTAATTTACTAATTACCATTTCTAACAAATTGTAGTACAATTTAGCGGAAATTAAGATTTGTAATGCATTGTAATACAAATTGTAGTTAAATTTCCTTTTCAACAGAAAGCGGAGGGCCCTAGTGGCGTTCTGACTCGGGCGCGGGTGGGTCGCTTAGTAATTACCAATTCATAAAAATTATAGTTCAATTTAGGGGACAACAAGGTAATGCATTGTAATACAAATTGCAGTCAATTTTCCAAATCGTTATTAGTAATAATACTACTATGTTGTAACCAGCCTTATATGCTAATTGCTCATTAAGCTGGTCCATATGCCTGACTTACTCAGCGGTTTATATTTTTTTTATTAAAGGTGTGGGTCGAAGTCTTTGGCAGTTAGAGTAGGGCACCACTAGATTTTTTTTTGTTGCACTGAATTTATTAATTATTAAAGCTTCCTGAAAATAGAGGTATAAAATTTAGAAGAAATAACCTATAAATGAGCGATGCGGAAATTTGCTATTTATACCAGATAATATCTTGACTGCAGTTTTCCAAGATAAGCATCCGGATTACAAACAAGTTGCTTATTAAAAAATAATAAACTATCTCAAATCAATTTGATTAAATCAATAATACGATTATCTTATTTTATATCACCCAATATTACTAGAATGATAATTGCTTGCTATTCTACGTTATAGCTAAGATTCTTATTAATATTTTAATATTACCCAATTTTTAGTGTAACTTAGAAAATCTATGTAGGTATAATGCAATAAATATTACTTGAACCACTCTTAAACCTACTCCGTGGCAAATAGAATAAAAGCATACCTTTCCAAAAGTCCTCAAAAATACCAAATCGATAAATTAAACCCTGAGATAAATATCCTACACAATATATCCGCTAAATATCTGGGTAGAAACGCTTGAGCACAAGTCGATCCGATATCAAGGCGATGAAACCTTGCAAATTTTAATTAGGTCAAATAAGTTTCTGCCATGGACTTTACAACCAAGTAGTAAGTACAGTAAAATTAACTAAAACACCTATTCTGACAATAGCCAAATGAAATCTCTAGCTTACTAAAGACAAAATTAAGCATATCACTTATGGTAAGTTCGACAAACAAGATAGCTAGGTCAGTAAGGATTTAATTGTAAAATCATTAATCAAAATGCCAGATAGCAAGAACGGTATACGATAATTTAGATAACTGACTTGCAGTGATAATTATGACTTCATTAGTTAAAACGATAAATAGAGAGATCGGTATACTATAATAATTAAGAAATAAAGGTCTCACTCTGCGAATTACGGATAATATTAAATACATGATGCGTCTGAGAGATAACTCGAATTGAAAATATTTGAAAACTAAAACAGCAGTTCATCTTCAATATTATAGGGAACACTTTGAAATTATACCAAGCATGCCATTAATAGAGAAAAAAATCTCACATCTAAATCAATTTTCCTGAAAGAAGGGCAAAGATTTTTTACCAAACGATATATGTGACCTTAATACAGTACATCTATTTTTTTCGTCTACACTCAAGCAATTCGGCTGTCCCAAACCAAAACACAGTAATTGTTCTGAACAGTATTTGGAGAAAATCACGATTTTGCAAAATGTGTCAGCCTCACGAAACTATTTGAGCTATCTTATTGAGATTTGAGGTGGACATTCAAGATTGACCAAAAAAGTATTCCATATAATAAAAATGCATATTTATATATATATATATGTTTCAGAGTAAGGCAACACACACTTTGTTTTTAGATTTATTCAGAGCTAAAATATTCAAATAAGAACCACAAAACACAGCAAATATACTTATTAATTTAACTAAAAAAAAAAAAAACATCTTTCTTTATTTAAAGTAACCTAACTTGATGTGTTTTGGCATAAGAATGTGTAGAAAATTTTATTGAAATATTCATTGTTGGGTAAGTTAAAATAAATATATGTCATATAAATACCCATTTTATTAAACATATAATGTATAAAAGTGTAAAAAATATGAATTCGGAAACTTACTGCGTGGGTAAGCTTCATATATTATAGGCACAGATAAAATGTATTAAAACTTGTCAAATCAAATATTTAGTTAGTCATTGTCAACATTTTGTTCATCTCTAACAAGTTCAGACGACTTACTAGACTCGGGCAGAGATAAATAAAACTAAAAGAAGAGAGCGACTGTCAATCGATTTTGCATGCGCTTGTTCAAGCACAAAGGGTATAGTTGTCAAAATCAAAACATCATCAGCCGATTTCAGGTGATCAGATGTCATTATCATTAGCTTAAAATATTTTGCTTCCGGTACTTAGTGGTATTATTGTCAACGGAGCAGAGGCAAGGTCACCAAAAACGGGTACACCAACATAAAAGGTGCCGACGCTTATTGTCGCCTCTCTTTTTAGTTCTTTTTCTCTCTGACTCGGGTAGCGTTATGCAAAATACCCTTCTATTCAAGAGCATTAATGTCATCAATTCTCTCAATATTTATTCGTTTTTTAATGATGCAGAAGTTCTGCAGAGAACGGAATAGATATTTTCTTTTGAAGAAAATCTATTTCTTTCTCTTCATCACTAAAGTCAGTCTCATACAACATAAGTTTCATACCTTTTTAAAACTTACTTCCACTTGGTCGTTAATCAAAAATACTTTTAACATAACGTCCGATTTCTTTGCAGGTCTTTTTTTTTGTTTGGCCATGAATGAAATTCTGGCATTTTAAGTACTTATTTCCTTTCTGCACGACGCGACGTACGATATCTATCATTTCCTGGAAATCACAAACTGTACGTTTTCGGCCAATTTTGGCTTCAATGTTACGATGTACTTCATTCGCATATGTGTGTGCCCTTTTGTGAGATATCTAATTGTAATTTTATTAGGGCCTGTAGGTTGATTAACTAGGTTTACAAAGGCGGTAAATAACACCTAGTTTTTATTTTGGCTTGTACAGTTATCAGCCCAGAACAAAAAATTAGTTACGTCTCTCTCTGCCTCAGTTTTTCTACCGCCGAGTGCCTTATGCCAAAACACGCAATAACTCATTTTACGGCTGTTTTTATTTAGAGTTGCGAAAGTTTCATTAAAAACAACTAATCTGCTAATGAAAAATGAGCTCTGGCATCATTGGTAAAAGCATCACTTTTTGTAGATCCAAAATATGCACTTGTTATTCAATTTTCAGATTTTGAAAACCTTATTCTTATAGGAATGTAGAAGAAAACAAAGGAACAGCAGTTACTATGTTTATTAATGGCAAACGTTTTCGTAGTTAAGCAAAGGAAACCCAGTAAATGCTATTACTTTGTAAAGTAATTAGATATGTTCTTTATAAGCCTATATCAAAACACAGCAAGATCAGATACTTTTTTTCATAATGACTAGGAATTCTGGTTTTTCCCAAGATAATCACAGTGACTGAAAAGTCTATTCGCTTACTGTGTTTAAAAAAAATATATTTATATTATTTGATAAAACCAAACCCAGTAAACGATTTTATCACCCAAAAACCTAATAAGTGAATAGAAGTTACTGTGTTTTGTAATTGGAATCTATACTTACTGTGTTTTGTATTGGGAAATACAGTATGTAAAGTGCAGTTACTGTGTTTTAGTACGCCGAGATCACCCTAAAGGATAGGTATTTCTGTTAATATTTTTACATTAAGATAGATTAATACCCAGTAACTTCAAATATAGAAAAAACTGATTTTTTAAAAAAATGTCAGTTACTGTGTTTTGGTTTGGGACAGCCAAATTGATTATTATGATTCTACTAATCACCCAAGTGTTGCATCCGAATTTGATTTTGAATTATTGGACGGAGATACTTTACTAAAAAATCCTAACAAAATATTTACTCCACTGTTGGCGAGGATGGGATCTTCGACTATGTCTTCCTTATTGCCTGAATTTCCTAATAAATATAGTAATTAGTTGTGTTTTGGAGTTATCTTCCGGTTATCTGGAAGAAGGCTGTAATAGCACCGCTGGCGAAAATTCCGCATCCTGTGGAATCAATAGATCTCAGACCAATTAGCATTCTTTCAATTGTGTCAAAAATTATCCAAAAAAACATATTTATTCTCAATTATACAATTAGGTAGGCTCATCAAATATTATACCTGATTGCCAGTCTGACTTTCTGGCAACCAGTTTAGTTAATGTTTTAAATGACATTCGTCATAATAAGTAGTTAAGACCTTTGATGCTCTAAACCAGCGGTTCTCAAACTTCTTTGGTGACAGAACCCTTTTAAAAAACTAAATTTTTAACGTAACCCTAAACCCTAAACTAAAAGCAAAACCAGTTATATGTGTATTGTTTATTAATAACCATACAAAAAAAGGTAGATACAGTAAGTTAGTAAGCAAATGATAAAACTAAGTTGATTTAATGAGAGGGGAAATTGTTTTTTATTCCTCATCAATTGGGTAATGTTAGGCTTGACAGAAGAAAGTTGAATTCTCATGTCTGGTTCGGCATCCAGTCTATTGCGGAATTTTGTTTTTGTACCTGTATATGCTAAAAATCCCGTTTCACACAAGTACGTTGTTAGAAACGGCAAGAACATTCAAAGTCTCTGTGGATATTCATCACGAACCCTGCACTAAAAATCATTCAGTGAAATTGTTTTGAACAATGATTCCATTCTTGTGTCCTATGTAATTTCTAAAAATTATTCATAGATCTGATTTAACATATTTTCAGGCTTCTGCAATTTGGATGAAAAAGGGTTTTGAATCCATGAGTTTATTTTCAGTTTCGTATTCTGTTCTTCAGGAAAGTAAGATTCAAAAGTCACTCGCCGATATTGCGATATCAACAAATGTTTCATTTTTCAATATTTCTGTATCACTAAGACTAAGGTGACTAAGGAACTCACTTAGCAATGAAAAGCTTTCTATTTCTCTCTTACCAAACAAGTAATAATTTAAAGGCGGTTAGGTTGTTGTTATCATTGAAAACTATTGTCTGTTTTGCTTGTAGTGACAGGTTTAATTAGCTAAGTTTTCCAAACATATCTGCTAAAAATGCTAGTCTAAATAACCAGCTTTTATCGGACAAACGGTCTTTAAAATTAAAAAAAATATCTGTAAGAAAAGCTTCTAATTTTGTTCTTAGTTCAAAAAGCCTTGTCAAAGTTTTACCCCGAGACAACCATCTCACTTCAGTATGGAGCAGTAGTGTTTTATGATTGGTACCATGATCTTCATATGTGAAGATCAATAATAAATAAAATATTATGATATTGAGAAAAATCGGGACTGACTCATCCATTTGCAAGACGAATTTGTCTTTTTTAACCGTGCAACCAGTTCTTGTTTTATGTATCCTGCGAGATCCCCAATTTGGCGCGAAACTGTATCGCTCAAAAGCGGCACTGTAGAAAGATGCTTGGCAGATTTTTCGTCAAGCATACATTGTGTTCAGCGATAGTGTGCGCTTCTTCTGCTTGGGCAATGCGGTAACTAACCAAATCTGACGCCTCTGTTTCGTTTTCATTTTCAGTCTGAGTCGCATACGTCATAATTTTTTGGCTTCTTAATAATTGTTCTTTTTTACGTAAAAAAAAATTATTTACTTTTTGTCTTTGAAGTCGGGATGCACAGTTTCTAAATATAGGCGCATCTTAGCAGGTACCATCGAACTATTAGGAAGGAGTTTGCTGCACAACATGCAGATAGGTGAGCCGTTGGAATCAGCAAATCCTAAATTAATGTATGATTCGTCATACTTTCGTTTTTTCGCCTTTAGTGTGTCATTAGATGTTTTACTACTAGAATGTTTGCTGATATCTACGTCGCTATTTACACATAGCATAGCTTTGATCATTGAATAACGGGACCAAAGAGAATATGACTTCCATACTGTAGTATAACGTACCCAGGCCTGTTTAACATAATTGAATGAGATAAGTTGTGCTTTGTCTTTATTTTGCCAATGATCGTCAAAATACATTAAAAAGAAAATCAATAGCTACGTTGTGTTATTATTACATCTTGCACAATTTTTAATTATTCGTATTGCGCTTCGACTAAACACAATTAGGGAAATTTGAGGGAAAGGTGCGTCATGTAAATTAAACCACCGATTCCTAATACGCCTAATTTATTAAAGAAAAACATGCCATACTCCGCCTGGAATTCACGAGGGAAAAGAGCATGGTAGAGAAAACCTCGATCGCAATTCCTAAACGGAACTATGCTGTACGACCTTTATTAGTATAATAATTAATTAAATTACTGTTTCCCGCACCACAATTTGTCGTTCCACACTTGTGACAATACTACAGTACATTAAAAACAAAGAATTTAGTATTAGTTAGCCAGACGTCGCCAGCAGGTACTGAGGTCCCATACGGGAGGCTACTCAGCTATAGTTGAAATTTGAGCCAATGTCCCAAGTAAGACCTGCAAGCCGATTAATATATATTTCCTTCGTCATCGCTTAGCGATTGATTATGTTATGTAAACACTTTTGTGATTGAATAGTATTCCTTTACTGTTGCCAGTCATTTCGATATAATATATTTAAATTCAGAATATATGGTTTTATTCTGTGTAATTGTGCACGGGCTACAGATCTTTTATCATTTCTGATGCTTATAAGCAATTGGCATCAAGTCGAAAATCAATGTTACAAATTAATGTTAATTTAAATCTCACATAGGTTTCATACAAAAGCAAATCATTAAAAATATATAACATTTGCTAAAAGAACGACTTAGGGCGCATTGCTCGCAAGCCCACGATTTATAGCTAGGATATTCGCTCAGTCAGGGGAGGAACATGTTAGTGGATTCATCAAGTCCCTTGCTTACATTACAATCACAGTCATACTAAAACTAGAAATCCAGCACGAAAAGACAGCAAACAATACATTTTTGCCTTCATTTAAAGCAGTGTTATTCACAGCATAAAACGATTTCATTAAATATATACACATGTTATACCATCAAATATGAATTATCCATGAGAATAAAATAAATATACTTGTGTAAATTATGTTAATAACAATATCAAAATATATACACATGTTATGCCATCAAATATGAGTTGCCCATGAAAATAGAAGAAGTATTTATGCAAATTATGTTATTAAATAAGGTTTAAGGCTGTGCAGAGCGCTTTCGGCCCTAGGCCATCATCAGTGCTTCCTGAAAGCAAGGAAACAATCCTGTTTTTCAAATTGGATAGACCGTTAAGGTATTTGTTAAATTGCAAGTAAGCTTAGAAAAAAATTTGATAAAAAATTTAAAATGTTAGGTTGTGTACTCACTTTGTCAGGATTCAGCACAGTCGAGTCAAACAGTCTAATTCTTGAACACCATATAGGTTGAACATTGAAATTAAAATCAAATTAAAAACTACATCACAAATCACACAGAAAAAGGGGGCTGTTATAACCCATAATTAAATTATGAACAGCTACATTCTTTACGACATGTCCCTTTGCGGGCTTTTCATTGTCATCTAAATTTCAAAAGTCAATATATATACACATGTTATGCCATCAAATATGAATTATCCATGAAAATAGAAGAAATATTTATGCAAATTATGTTAATGTCAATATCAAAATATATAGGTACATATATTAGGCCATCAAATATGAGTTATCCATGAAAATAGAAGAAATGCTTGTGGAAATTATGTTAATAACAATATTATAAGTTTCATTTTACCGACTTGTAATGACATGTTGCAACACAGAAGCAAAACAATACACCAAAATAAACCGTACACGCTGCAGGCTTCTGACTTTCTATCTTCCGTTCTCGAGCGATACCTTTTGGATCTCCTCCAAAAAAACCTCGCAAAACCCGACTTCAATTTATGACTTGCATATATTATTTATATTTTAAATGTATACAGGATGTTACAAATTCTACATACGAGCATGGGGATCTCGGAAACTATAAGAGATATAGGGACGGTTAAATGGGGGCAAAGTTGCTCAATTTTAGGTGCATTAATATGGCGCATAGAAAGTTTAAAAATTCCGAATACTTTCGGAGATATTCGGAAGATACCGAAAATGGCCGATTTTGTTTTTAATTTTTTACGCCTTTATTTTTGAATTGATAAGAAAAACAATTCCACTTTCTTAAGGCAACTTTTTATGCTTTATAAGCTGACTTTAATAGTTTTTCAATTTTACATTTCGTTTTTTAGATATCACTATCAAGTAAATTTTTTAAAATGCGGACCTGGATCTTTTTTCACATATTTTTAAACCTTTCTACCCTTTAAATATAATGGCAATATTAGTTTCTTATAAGAATAAGACTCCTTGGCTAAAATGAATTTTTAACTATTTTCTAAATATTTAAGTCCGGTCCTGATACGGAATTACCGTTGGCATAAATTAAAAACCCTTTTATTTTCATTAAACCATTCATAAATGATAATAATAATTTTAGTTCATTATTAAATCCATAGTTTTCCAAAAATGTTCGAACATATTTCAGTTTTTCGTAGGTAACTACCTACCTATGCACAGATCGATTATTTTTTCTGATTTTAGCTATAGCCCTTTCAATTGATATTATCCTAAAAACTGCATGTTATAACAATTCTTCAAGAATATTAACATCAACACTATTTTTGAGTTATTTTTTTGCAGTTGAATTTACTTTTAAGCAATACCAACCCGAGTACCAACCTGAATTAAATTTTGAGAAGTGTGCTGTGAATTGCCTAGTTACGCGTAAAAACAAATTTTGCATTAGATTGATTGATTGATATTTTACCCAAAAATGTTCTTTTTTCCAACGAAGAAAAACGTGATATGGTCAGCATTTTTTACGTATGTCAATTAAATGGAACTACATAGAGCAGCTGAAATGTACCTGCAACAATATCCTGAACGGCGCCAACCTAGCAGCCGTCTTTTTTAATACTAGATAGGTAACTAAGAGATTCTGGATCATTTGGACGAGCTAGAAAGAAGTATGGAAGCAAAATAACTGAAGAGGAGGAAGCTTTGGTTTTAAAGCAGGTTTGTTTTTCTTAATAGACTGAAGCTGTCTACTACATTAAACTATTCATGTAATTTTAGATAACTAATGATGGCAGTGCGTCAACTCGACAAATTCAGTACGCTGTTGATCGCCCTACTATTTCCCAAGGCAAAGCATGGCGAATACTCAAAAGGAATGGCTACACACCGTATAAATTGCACGTATCTCAACACTTAATACCTGGTGATACAGGGAGACGTTTACAATTTTGCACGTGGTTAAGATGATAAATCGATGAAAATGAAAGCTTTCTAAGCAATATTTTATGGTCGGACGAGTGTAAGTTTACAAATTGCGGAATATTTAATCGCAAAAATGAACATATCTGGAGTGTTGGTTGTTGGTAATCCAAGAGGGAACAGGGAAATAAGAATACAAGTTCGGTTTAGCATAAATGTTTGGGTGGGCATGAACAAAAATTCTCTTGTTGGCCCTTTCCTGTTTAATGAAAACCTAAATGGGGAAATGTATTTACAATTCCTAATTACGAATTTCCAAGGATATTTGGTTCAAATTTCTTTGGCTAGATTGCTCCATCTCTGGTTCCAGCAAGATGGGGCGCCTCCGCATAACGCGAGAGCTGTAAAATTGTTTTTAAATTAACGCTTTCCTGATAAGTGGATCGAAAATGGTGGGGCAATCGAATGGCCACCGAGGTCGCCAGATATTTCGCCGCTGGATTTTTTTTATGGGGGACATTGGTTTATAAAAATGAAGTTAATACTCTTGAAGAATTGCACCAACGCATAAGTGATGCATTTCATAGGGTAAAAGAAGATCAATTGATAGAGCTATAGCAATAATTGGAAGAAAAATCGATCTGTGCATACAAGAAAACGGAGGTTTATTCGAACATTTAGAAAACTAGTCGTTCATTAATAAAATATAATTATTATGTTATTAACTTATTTATAAATTACTGTTTTAATAAAAATAAAAGTGTTTTTGATTAATATGAACCGCGACTCATTGTCAGGACCGGACTAAAAATTTTTAACTAAAAATTAATTTTAGCCAATGAATCTTATTTTCATGAGAAACTACTACTGCCATTACATTTTAGGGGTAGGAAGGTTTAAAAATCGGCGAAAAAAAATCCAGGTCCGTATTTAAAAAAAATTACTTGACAGTGTTATTTAAGAAATGAAACGTCAAATTGAAAAACTATTAATGTCAGCTTGTAAAGCATGAAAAGTTGCCTTAAGAATGTGGAATCGGTTTTCTTATGAATTAAAAAATAAAGGCGTAAAAAATTAAAAACAAAATCGGCCATTTTCGGTTTCTTCCAAATATCTCCGAATATATTCGGACTTTTTTAACTTTCTATGCGGCATATTAATGAGCCCAAAATTGTGCAACTTTGCCCCCATTTAACCCTCCCTGCTTCTCTTATAGTTTCCGAGATCCCAATGCTCGTATGTCGAATTTGTAACACCCTGTATAGGGTATCTGAAAACATATACAAACTAAAGATATAAAGTCTAATGAAATAGTATTTTAAAGAAGTGGGTTATCTCAATACCTTTGCATTTTCGTCAAAATAGGTGAGGAATATGTTTTCGGAATATTTTCCAGGAACGCCCTTATTTTCATACCAATTTATAAATTTATTATGACCAATCTCATATTCTCATCTCATAATTCTTGATTTTCGTGGCAGTAAATTCAAGGTAGCTCTGTTGGCAGTTTCTTCTATGTCTTTAAGTGGATCGATTTCTTGTATTTCTTGCATTTTTGGCAAGTCACAACAGCCAGCGCTAGCGTTTTAATAAAACTGACCTTTCAAATCTTCAATTTTTTGTAAACAAATCAGCCAACAGTGATGGTTGCTAGTTTTATTGACAAATGTGAACTTCGAAAATTTAATACAAATATACGCTGTTATTAGAAACTACCTGAATGTATGATTCTAAATATTTAATTTTGAATTATTGTATGCTTTTTATTTCCATTTGTAGAAAAAATATTGTATGACATTTATGTTAAAATTATTTTTAAGTCACTCTTGTGGTTTGCAGAACTCGCTTCGCTCGTTCTGCAAATTTTCCCATGCGTGCCTTAAAAAATTACTTTTAACACTTATATCATAAATAACTATTAGGTCCTATATTAATCACAGAAGACAAATGGTAACAGTGTCAAAAGAGGGAAAGACTAGCCATTCTAAAATTAGACATAGTGATGTAGGAATCGCACAAGGCAGTATATTGGGTCCAGTGTTGCCCATTATATTTGTAAATGATTTATGCCTCTTGATAAATTCATCCAGTCAAAATATGGTCAAATATATCATTTTCTAATACAAGTATGCCAAAATAAGAATAATAAATCCAATTTCGCTACCTACAAGTTTCTTGTTTCCTACAAATGTAGGCGACATCAAAGAGAACGTGAAGAAAATTTAAACCAACTTGTCAAATGTTTAAACAATCAGGTAGGCATGCTACATCTTTATTTAGCTTAAGGCTGATTTCTTCATAAGTTAAATCCTGCTTTTTTGCCGAAAATTATGTGAAGACGAATTTATTTGTCGGCAGGGCAGGTTTCTATTATAAATATTTGTCTTAACTTCCTGAGTATATGGCCATTTAAGACTGTTTATTCAAATCTTTTCTAATTAAATATGTACCTTTAATGTAATTTAATGTGTTTTGAAATGTTTTGTTTTTGAACAAAAAGGAATCTCCTGTAATGTCTATTTTTGTTCATGGCGAACACTTAACTTAATCAGATAATGTAAATTGCAGTCCAATATTTATATACGCTAATTAAGATAAATATTCTGATGGGGAAGTTAGACTAGGTTATCTCTTACTTTTACGTTAAGAATTTGGATACGATGCACTATTTATTAACATTGAAGTTACGGGTTTAATAGATATAAATATAATAAATGAAACACCCTTTGAATTTTTAGGTGAAGAAATGAATGAAAATTGACATTGAAATTATGTTTAGATACAAAATCTGTTAGAATTTGAAAGGGGTTAAATTAAAAGTGTAAATTAAGAATGATGATTTTTTTGTGATTTTTTGTGATTTTTTTAATGAGTAGAATGACAGGAAATGGTAGGAGTTCTTTCACTTACTTGTCAATGGAAAATAAGAAAATATCCATGAAGATAAACAAACAACACACATCGACAATGGGCACATTAAAATTTCACAGTTAACATGTTACATTTTAAGAAAAGGGTTCACATAATTTAATTTAAAAACGAAAACGAAATATGAAATAAGTTTTTGGGTGAAACGACAAATGTGTGGCTGTTGACAGTCTTGACAAGTAGACTGATGACGCAGGAAGTGATACGCCAATCATTGACGGTAATTTTAAATTTGAAAAAAGACAAGTGTTAAGTTTGGAAGATCAAAATAAATAAAAGTACTTAATTGTCTAAGTTATTCCTAAAGTACAGACTGGCTGCCACTAAGCTAGATGAGATTAACAAAATGATATGATCAATATTATGTAGCCGAAATTAGCCAAAGATTATTTGAAATTTCAATCGAATACAACAGTGATGGCCTGAAAACTGTTTTTGAAAAAAGAAGAAAGTACTTAATCAAGTGAATAGAAGACTAAATTAAGAGATGATATTAGCCTAGACTAACTCAACTCGGGACATATTGAAAAAGAAGAGAAAGAGCTTAACTAAAAGAGTAACTACATTAGGGCCAGACATCAGCCCAACGCAACCCGATCCGCAGGAATGGCCCTCCCCTATTTTTTGGGTTGCTTAATTAGAATTTGACGATTGATAAAGTTTTTAAGGGAATTTAGATCCAGTGTGGAAGATATTGGCATGGTTGACTCCACCAAAAATGTAAGTTGTAGAAATGTGTTACTTTAAAAGGTTTTGTAATTGACTTTTATTTTTAAAGGAGACCAGATAATTACTGACCTAATGGCGAATAGTTTTGTAAATTTTATCATTCTGTGTTAAAAAACGGAGTGGAGAAGTATTTGTTGGATGAATTATCTAACAAGCTATGCGAGTTCCCTTCAATTTTTTTTGAGTTTTGTTTTAGTGATTAAATTGTCAACGAGATTGGGATCAAAGTTTTTGTTAAAAGCGATCTGTTTAATTATATTGACTTCCATGCCATATTCAATAGCAGACAGAGGTGTATTAGGTAACCTATTGACATAGCAATGAAAAGCTGCCATTTTGTGTTGCCACGAATTATGGGATAGATAAGATATAGTGTGATGTGTTTGAGTAGGTCTCCTATAAATCGAAAAATCAAGACTGTCCATAGTTCTACGAACAGTGATGTCTAGAAAATTGAGTCTTTAATTAGTTTCAAGTTCGATTGAAAACCTGATGTTCGGGTGGATGGTATTTAACTTATCCAAAAGAGCATTGGCACTCTAAGCATCGCAGTCCAGGAATTAAAGACAATCGTCTGCCATAACGGAACCAATGAAGAATTTATCGATTGTCAGACAAATGCTAAAAATATTATTACAAAGGGTGTTTAATTTATTATGCTTCGTACATGCACACAGCCTTTACTTTTCATTTAGATATAAATATAATTAATTTTTATCGAATATTATTTAAACATTAATATTAGGTGTGACTTATATACGCTAAAAAATATTCGCACCTTTAGTACTAAAGAGGCATAATCCAAAAAAAAAGTTTTCTTAGAAATGACAAAAACTGTTGATGTAATGGTGAAAGACTAACATATCTTGTTTTTATGAAAAGCATTTGTGTGCCTGTTTTCGTTTAATGTCATACTCTTAATACGATGTTTGTTTCGAAATGATACTTTTTATTATAAAAAGGTAATTATTTTGTTATTACATATTTATGATTGTGTCTCTGTAGATTTAAATTGTAAAATGAACTTGGGTACTATAATACTATAGTAATATTGAGGTAAACAACAATATACAAAACACAACATTATAATTTAATTTCGTCAATTTTAACATTATAAAAATCCCATTTTTATAAATCAGATAACGCCATAAGCTACTTGTAAACAAAAATTAAATTTATTTCTTAATCTACAACTTTGGTACCTATAAATATAACCCATTAAAGTCATAACAGTAGGAACTCTTATAAAAAAAAAACAGTTATTACAAGTAATGAATTTAAAAAATAATCGACCTTAACAATATCGAGTTAAAAAATCCGAATAAAAACTGGATATTAGGTTTTTGAAATGAGATCTTTGGAGTCTTTCTTCTTATTTTTCCCGAAGTTCAATTTTTGTTCGGTAAGCCAGAAACAATTGTAACTTTTCGATTGCTTTCATTTTTCTTCTTTGGGATCTCCCAACTACTTCAATGTAACCATCAGATGTCTGAGAAAAAGATGCCCTATAAAAAAGCTGTATGGCTTGTCTTTAATAAATTTAAGACTTTTTATTTTAGTCCAAGATAAAACATTTCCTTGGACATCTTCCCTAAAATTACAACCCCCTAAGAGGGTCTGGTCTTGAAGTTTTTTAATGTCAAGGAAACACTCGTGGGAGAGGTCATGAACATTGAAAGGCGGTTCCGATTTTTTTGCGTTTTTTATTATAGTGGCATATTGATGGGGAGTGTATATGGGCCCAGATTTTAAGTTCCTCTTTACTTATTTTTCTATTAGAGAGTGTAGTTTCCTTCATTCTGTGAGTGTCCCTTGATTAAAAAATTATGCGTTAGGCTTTTGATGCTGTAACGATTGATTGCATATAAAGAAATACTTGTAATAAATTTATTCTTATTCTGGCCACAGCAGTTGTCAGAATAGAATGTTGTGTCTAATCCAGTCTCGGATAAAAGGGCATTACTGCTAAATATTTTAGAATGCATGTGCCTAATAGCTCCATCACTTTTACCTTCTGCTTCGTTCCATTAAAAACAATGGACATCTTTGTAGGCACTGTGTTTTGCAATTATCTTCTATTTTGTCTAATTCCACAAGGGTTAGGTTTAGGTTGTAGCTATTTAGCTTTGACTTATCATAAAAAGCGGAAGCCTCACCCCTTGGACACTGTAGGATCGCTTGAAGATCGCAAACCACCACTTTTTTATTGTCTGATATCTCAAAACGATATTTTTTCTTTTCTGTGCGGCATAAGTCCTTCACAAATAAATGGCTTCTATATTCTTCTTCCAAATATTCCCTTGTAAAAATGTTATAGTAAATCCAATATTTTCCAGCGCTGTTATTTTTTGATTTTTGATCTTCTTCAAAATCTTTGTAGAGTTGAGTAATAGTTTACTGTCATCTATGTATTCACGTTGAGTAGTCGATCGCACATATTGTGATTTAATCTTAATATGATTTTTTATATCCTCTTTGAGATTTGTAGTTGATGATTGTGTTTTCCTCGATTGTCCTCTTTTAGAAATCCATTTTCGCCCATCTTATGTCTTACAGTGCGAATCATCTTGTCGGATATGTCTAAGGTGTTTTTATAAAATATTTTGCAAACTTGTACTGGCAAACCATTTACCGTGAAGTAAAAAGCGTGGTTCGCATTTCTAGGTATTTCAGCATTAGTATATCTGTATCGCGGAACTATGTTTTTCATGCATGAACCAACAAATGCACGTTGCTTTTTGATATCCCCAAGTTTCCAGAAACTGTTGAATATTGCTGTTCTATCTTCCGTATCAATATTATCACCACATTTTAATCGACAGTTCTTGGGGCAAGTTGATTTCATTTTTCTGCCTGGAATTTGTTTCTGGATTTGTATACTGGCTTATAGGCTTTCCCGCTATTTCGGAGTTTTTTGGCCTTAATTTAATAAGTTTCGGGATTCCTAGAACGTTTCCGTTCTTTTTTGAACATTCTTTTTAAGATTTTCTTCATTTGTAGACGACTCTGAAGACTTACTACTTTCAGGCATTGCAAAGCTTGTTGATGGTATATCTTTCAAAAAGGTGTACCTAGTTTTATAATTTTCCTGTGAATAAGTCGGATCAGAATCGGTGTGATCAAGATCACTTGAGTTGAGTTTATCGGAGAAATGCGGCATCTGTTCACAGATGTAACGAACAGCATTTTCGTTTTATGTGTAATTTGGTGGGACACTCTTTGTCTACCTCAACAGTAAATGATTGAGTAGCCTGAAACGGTGAAAAATTTGAATAATTTTTATAAATTGGTTTGAACTTACTTCCACATCCAAACCTTGAATTACATTAATTTCATTGTCCATCTCAAAAATTGGATGATCCGTTTTTTCTTTAGGGCGCTCTGGATCTACTTCAACAACAGAATCATTGAAGGTCTGAAGCAAAAAAAATATCAACTTTTTGGAGACTTTTTTTATAATGGATCGAACTTACTACATCCAAGTATTTAGTTAAATTTGGTTCGATGCCCTCCAAACTGATTTTTCTCGAAGACAGTTCTCTATCTTCTTAAATAACACAATTAGTTTCGGTCTAAAACAAACAAACATCATCAAATTATAGAATAGCGATTAAATGTGGTAAAACTTACTAGCTCCAAATCTTCACTATTTTTATGTTTTATGCCTCGATTTAAAGTCAAATTTTCAGTTTTTTCCCATACTACACTCTTCTGCCTCAATAAATTCGTATGAAGTCTAAAACATATAATCATTTTTAAAATTTATAACGCCTTTTTTCAAAAAAATATTAATTTACCACAATCGAGTCTATATTATTGCACCGATCGATGTCCAGATCTAGACCAATACGATATTCCTGTTGGTTTTGAAATTGTAAAAGTAAGGCTTCCTGAAAGAAAACGATGCCGATTAAAAATTAAAAAACGACGCAGCAGGAGAAAGGCAAACACAGATAAAAACTCAAAAAGGGATACAGTATTTACCTTTTGCAAGGTAGATCTTGCCGTATCTACCATTCTGCGAGCTCTCGACGGGTTTCTAAGCGAAAAAGAAACATCACATCCTAATGTTTCGTACTAGATGAACCTAACTTTAAATACTGAGAGGTATAAATTTTCATAATTTAAATCTAAAAAGCACTAAGACCTAATGTACTTTTATAAATTGGCAAAGCTTACACAAAGTCAGTAAAAAAGGCACATTTCCAGATGGTTATATGAATGTGCTTATAATTTAAGTAATAAAAGGACATAAATATAAATACTTATTCATAATTGCATCACTTCTAAATATAAAAAGAACTAACTAAAAATAGGTCCCTATCGCACTAAAAATTAAATTATTATTTACCTCACAATTTATCAACCAAAGGCACAATCACAAATACGCCGACATGAAATACATCCTCTTCGGTATAGTGTTGGTATAATATTGAATCGCGACCGCTTAGATCTTAAAAAGCGCGCGGCATCCTCCAGAACTAAAAAGGCCGATGTAGGTTTCTACACTTCAAAGGAGTCAGTTTTAGGCGTAAGTCGGTTATAAACCGATAGAGGGCAGCTTTTTGGGCCTTTTCCTTTTTATCAATAAAACTGAAAACCCCTATTTTTTGAGCTGTGCCCCTTTATTACTAAGGGTGTGATATGATTAATTCGTATGCCCAACATTATTGAATATCTTGATATCTATAGTGTGTTCTGGGGTAATACTACTTCCTCGTTGGTTTCATTGGTGCGTTTTAAACAGCCCTCTTGGGGGCTTTATTTCTACCAAATATCCAACAATATTTCACCTGAAACAGAAATAAAAAATTGGCTAAATAATCTCTATTCTTTGAGTATAATTAGATAAAAATTAAAATATTTTTAAATTTTGTCTATGTAGGTGTTAGGAGCTTCCAAATCACACATACTAATTTATTACACTGTGCAAAATTAAAATGGAACCCTCTTTAAAGCTTAATAACTTTTTTATTTTCAAAGGATTTTTTATCATTTTTGGATATGTTATGGCCCAAGGTATTGGGATTAAAAAGAACTTTGCAAAGACGATCTACTTCAGTGGAGTACAGAAAAGAGAGTAGTTTTCAAAACCAATGTTTTTCAGGTCGTTGCAAAAATCGGCCAAATGAAATAAAGATGTAAAAATGGGCAAAAAAGATTTCAAAGGGTTCGGAATATTGACCATTAAATGACCAGGTCAATACAAGCAAAATTAAAATTGATACTTTAATTTTGATAAAACCATGTCTTGTAGGCCAAGTTAAATTGGATCTCTTTTAATGCTTAATGACCTTATATTTTCAAAGGATTTTTTATCATTTTTTGGTATGTCGTGGGCTAAGATATTAGAGTCAAAAAGAAATTTGTAAAGCGGGTCTACTTCAGTGGCGTACATTAAAATTTAAAATTATTTTTTTTATTTTAAAAATTTCAAGTAGATTCGAAATTTCTGTACGCCAATGAAGTAGACCCGCTTTGCAAGGTTTGCTTTGATTCTAATGTCTTAGGCCATAACCAGTGATGTAAAATTACCGTAATTTATATTTTTGGTAATTTACGCTGGTAATTTACAAGTGTTAATTACCAAAATTAATTACCGTGGTAATAAATTTGTGTCGTAAATTACTGTGGTAAATAACCGTAATATATTTTTGATAAATAACAATAAATTACCGCAGTTTACCGTAAACTGCAAGTAAACTAATAGCGATTTCCATTCCTAAATTAATGTAAAATGTGTTATTACTGGCTTTTGGAAACGTCCAACTAGTTTACAAATAAAAATTGCTATTTTTCCAAAAAAGCATGTACATGTACAGGGTGTCCCAAATTCGAGCCTCATCATTGGGATCTCGGAAACTAGAAGAGATACGAGGTCTGTTAAATGGAGGCAAAGTTGCGCAATTTGATGCTGATTAAAATGCCACCTTAAAAGTTAAAAAAATCCGAATACTTCCGAAGATATTTAGAAAAACCGAATAATCGCGATTTCATTTTTATTTTTTTATGACTCTATTTGAATAGATATAACAAAATAAATTTCATATTCTTATTGCTACTTTTTCTGTTCTACAAGATGGTGTTATCAGAATATCAAACCGACGTTTCGTCTTTGAGCTGCCATCATCAACTTTGTTTTTTTAAATACGGCCCTGGATTTTTTATTACGGATTTTAAGAGCATCTAAAGTCCCAAAGCCAATGATGTATCGCACTTATTCGAAAAATTCATATTAATGGCATTTTTCATAAGACCTTATGTGTTAGAGTGAGACAGAAAACATATATTTGGTAAGATTTTACCAGGAAATCATTAAAATGATTTTTTCGAATAAGTACGATACATCATTGGTTTTAGAACATTAGAAGCTCTTAAAGTACGTAATAAAAAATCCAGGGCCGTATTTAAAAAAACAAAGTTGATTATGGCAGCTCAAAGACGAAACGTCGGTTTGAAAATCTGATATCACCATCTTGTAGAACAGAAAAAGTAGCAATGAGAATATGAAATTTATTTTGTTATATCTATTCAAATAGAGTCATAAAAAAATAAAAATTAAATCGCGAATATTCGGTTTTTTCTAAATATCTTCGGAAGTATTCGGATTTTTTTAACTTTTAAGGTGGCATTTTAATCAGCATCAAATTGCACAACTTTGCCGCAATTTAACCGACCTCGTATCTCTTCTAGTTTCCGGGATCCCAATGATGAGGCTCGAATTTGGGACACCCTGTACATGTATAAAAAAATAACTTGTCATAATCATGTAATTACCACTTGGGAATTAAATTACGGTGTGTGTAAGTATCGGTGTAGGACAAAGAGTTGTTTCATTTGTTTGTGAATAAAACATTGTTTTTTTTTTCCTTAAATATTATTTAATTTTAAAACTAAAGCAACACAGAACAAAAATGAATGGCAATGAATGACAGCCGACAGTAAATCCCCGGTTCGGCTAATAACCGGCAGCCGGCAGTAAATCCCCGAACGCATATTGTTCATATTGCTGACAAACATGGTACAGGGTAATCCCCTATAATGTCGCTCCCTTTTAACTTTTTTATTTTTATTTTTGTCCCAAAAAAATGAAAAGTATGGTTAGGTAGGTACTGAAAAATACTTTTTTTCTGCGTATAAAAAATATTGGAAAAATGATCAGTATACAGGGAAAAAGAAAAGTTAATTTTTTTTCAATGGATCACCCTGTATATGTATTTATTTTTCGATTCCTCCTAAAATTCTAAGCATAATTTATATATGATGTCTAGAGTAAGTATAGTTTCACAGCTATAAACGGTTGAAAATCGATACTTTGGCTACTTTTCACCTTGGTAGCAAGAAGGCCATTAAAAATTGAGTAAAATGAATTTCACATTCCTATCTTAACTTTCCAAGAGCTATCTGATGGTGCTAACTGATGGTACCTACCGAGGTACCAGATTTGGTACCCATGGTACCGCCTGCCAGTTCCTTTCAGTTCCTGAAAAAGAAGATAGGAATGTGAAATTCATTTTACTCCATCTCTAAGGATCTTCTTGCTACCAACGTGAAACTTAGCCAAAGTACCGATTTACAACTGTTTATAGCTGTGAAACTACTATCTCTAGAGGTATAACATCATACATAAAATTTGCTTAGAATTTTACGAGGAATCGAAAAATAAATTCATATATAGAGTGATACTTTTTGTTTTTCCCTGTATACTGATCATTTTTCCAATATTTTTTACACGCAAAAAAAAAGTACTTTTCAGTACCTACATAAGTATACTTTTCATTTTTTCGGGACACTTAAAATAAAAGAGTTAAAGGGGGACGACATTATAGGGGATCACCCTGTACGTTACAACAAAATACAGTAAATGACGGTAAATAACGTTAATTATTTAGCACTAGAACCAGTAATTTTCGATGTAAATTATCAGTAAATTACGGTAATCAATTTTTGGTAATTTACGGTAAATTACAGTAAATTACCACGGTAATTTATCGGTAATTTACCAGTTCACATCACTGGCCATAACATATCCAAAAATGATAAGAAATCCTTTGCAAATATAAAGTCACTAGCATTAAAAAAGGATCCAATTTAATTTGCTTGATAACTTTTTTATTTTCAGAGGCTTTTTTTTATCATTTTTGGATATGTTATGGTCTAAGGTATTAGGATTAAAAAGAACTTTGCAAAGAGGCTCTACTTCAGTGGCGTACAGAAAAGTGGGTATTTTCCAAACCAATGTATTTCAGGTCGTTGCAAAAATCGGCCAAATGGAAAATGAAATAAAGATGTAAAAATTTGCAAAAAAGCGGTTCGGAATATTGATCATTAAAAAACCAGGTCACTACAAACAAAATTAAAATTTATACTTTACTTTTGGTAAAGCCATGTCTCGTGGGCCAAATTAATTGGATCCTTTTTTAATGCTTAGTGAATTTATTTGCAAAGGATTTTTTATCATTTTTGGATATGTTATGGCCTAAGACATTAGAATCAAAGAGAACTTTGCAAAGCGGGTCTACTTCATTGGCGTACAGAAATTTTGAATTTACTTAAAATTTTTAAAATAAAAAAAAATAAATTTTAATGTACGCCACTGAAGTAGACCCGCTTTACAAATTTCTTTATGAATCTAATATTTTAGGCCATGACATATCCAAAAATTATAAAAAATCCTTTGAAAATAAAAGGTCATTAAGCATTAAAAAATATCCAATTTAACTAGGCCCACAACACATAGTTTTTCCAAAATTAAAAGTATTAATTTTTATTTTTGTTTGTATTGACCTAATTTTTTAATGGTCAATATTCCGAACCCTTTCAAATAACTCCTTTTCTGTGCGCCACTGAAGTAGACCGTCTTTGCAAAGTTCTTTTTAATCCCAATACCTTAGGCCATAACATATCCAAAAATGATAAAAAATCCTTTGAAAATAAAAGGTCGTTAAGCATTAAAAAATTATCCAATTTAACTTGGCCTACAAGTCATGGTTTTATCAAAATTAAAGTATCAATTTTAATTTTGTTTGTATTGACTTGGTTTTTCAATGATCAATATTCCGAACCCTTTCAACTCTTTTTTGCCCATTTTTTCATCTTTATTTCATTTGGCCGATTTTCGCAACGACCTGAAATACATTGGTTTAAAAATATACTCCCTGTTCTGCACGCCACTGAAGTAGATCGTCTTTGCAAAGTTCTTTTTATTAAATGAAGAGTGAAGGCTGTGTGCATGTACGAAATGTACTAAATGAAAAACTACGTCTAATCAGCGTAACAGAGCGCTTTCGGCCTTAGCCATCATCAGTGTTACCTGCAAAGTGAGTAAAAGAACCACCCATTAGTGGAAACCAGCATAGGCTGCAACATTTTTTGGGTTGAACAAAGTAAAGTTGCAATAATTGTCAGTGACCTATGGCGAAATAAAAATGAAATTGAATTTTAAGTTTGACTTTTTTGAGTTCTGAATTTATTAAGATAAAAATGGTAATTAAAACTGTAAATTGGAGAAAGATGAGTTTAATTTTTATGTAATTTTAAGCAGAAGGAAAAGAAAATGGTGGAAGTTTTTTCACTCACTTGTCAGTTGGAACAAAAGATATCCACAAGAGGCACAAACAACATCAAAACGACAACGGTCACATCAAAATTTAAAAAACACTCTACATTATAAGAAAGGTTCACATAATTTAAACATTTATCAAATTAAAGCCAGACGTGGAAACCACGCTTTGATGGAATGACAAACATGTGTCTGTCGACAAGCTTGACAAGTAAACCGAAGACCGCAGACGCAAAAGGAAATACGTCAAAAATTGGCGGTAGTTTTAAATTTTAAAAAATTGGTAATGTAAGAGAGAGGAAAAGTGTTGAGTAACTAATTTTACTAAATTTTAACTTAGATTGTAGAAGAAATACCACTGTGCCAGACTAGACCCGACAAATTGATTTGTCTGAGACAAACTAGATTCATTAATTATCAGAAAGGTTTAGATTTAAATTAGTTAACCAGATGGGTGTAAGTTTGAATGGAGGAATATTTGATAAAGTAGGTGGCTAGTAAAATATTAGAGAGAGGATATTAATTCAAGTTAACCCCACTCGAAGAAAAAAGGAAACTTGACTAATTCGGGGGAGAAATTAGCCTGGCCTGGTTCGACTCGGAGAAATGCGATATGTAAAAATTATAAGAGCTTAATTATTTGAGATAAGATTAGCTTAGGCCAACTCTACTCCATGAAAGAGGAAGAAATGGAAAAGCTTAATTAATTGAGAGAAGAAATTAGCCTGGGCTAATTCTACTCAAGGTTGAAAGAGGAAGAATCAAAAAAGCTTAACTAATTAAGAGAAGAGCTAGCTTGGGCTAGCTCCACTCAGGAAAATGGAAAGAAAAGAAAAGCTTAACTACTAAGGAGAAGAGACTGGCCTGAGCTAACTCAACTAGGTAAAAATCAATTGAAATTTCTTATTTATAAGTATTAAAAGTTATTTTTATGTATTTTTTTTGAGAGAACAAAGTGCTTAATTAAGTGAAAAACTTGACGGTGTGTAGACCGAGGTACTTCAATCAAGAAGTCGCCTGTGTAAAGGTATATAAGATCTGTTGAGATTAACTTGAGTGTTAAGGAAATGGTTGTTAGTATTCAGCTCGCTGTTGATCTCGATGTCTTCCAGAAAATCCAGTCTATTGTAGTTTTTAGATGAGATGTTATGGAGGATTTTAACGTTGGCGTTAGGACTGAAACTATGGTTATGGTCACGCAGGTGTTCACCAAAAGTAGAGTTCCTGTTCCTATTTAAATATTCACCCATGCGAACTCTGAGGGGTCTGCATGTTCTACCTATATATGTGCTATCGCAAGAATTGCAAGACAATTTATAAATCCCACTTTTTGAAAGAATTTCGATTTTATCCTTTGAATTGTTTAAAAAAGTTTGTAATTTATTTTAATTTTTGAATGAAATTAAAGCATTACTGACATAATGGCGAATGGTTTTTGAAACTAAATTACCAGTCTGAATGTCAAGAAAAGGTATGGAGAAATATTTTTTGGAAGAATTATCTACAAGACCGTTCGAGAGTTCCCTTCTAAGTTTTTTAATTTTTGTTGTATTGATTAACTTATCAATAAGACTGGGATCAAATTGATTGTTAAAGGCGATCTGTTTGATTATATTGACCTCTTTGTTGTATTCGATCATAGACAGTGGTACATTAAGTAACCTATTGACGTAGCAATGAAAGGCTGCCATTTTGTGTTGCCACGGATGGTGGGATTGACATGAAATGGTGTGATCTGTCTGAGTAGGTTTCCTATAAATTGAAAAGTTAAGACCGTCCAAAGTTCTACGAACAGTGATGTCCAGAAAATTAAGTTTTTTATCAACCCTCAAGTTCGATTGTAAAATTGATGTTAGGATGAACAGTATTCAACTTGTTTAAAAGAGCATTGGCTCCCTGTTCATCGCAGTCCAAGAAGCAAAGACAGTCATCCACATAACGAAACTAATGTAAAATTTTCCTATTATTGGGAGTAACTATGTGTAAATTTTCTAAATTGTTCATAAAAACATCAGCTAGAAAAGGTGAAAGACAGCTGCCCATTGCTAGGCCATCAGGTTGTTTGTAATATTTATTATTAAATTGAAAGAAATCTTGTGACAAGCAAAGGCTTAGAAGAGATAATAAATTAATTTTTTCTTCAAACGTTAGTAAATCCGTCATTACTCGACTGTGTAGGCGGCCGTGAAGTTTCGTTTTTCCTCCGCCGGAGCTTTACTTTTCACTTTTCCGCCGGCGGAGGTAAAAGTGTTGTCATAGCAACATAGATACAATACAAACAGACAACAAAATAAGCGTCAACCACTCAAGATTCATTAAACTACAATTTGTATTTATCACTCAATTTGTGACTGCATTTCTAAAAATCACTAATTTAGGATCAAATTGGTTTTTATTTAATCGAACTTACTTAATAACTGCTTATCAATACGGAATTAAAACGCAATCGAAGACGCAATCTTAAAAAAATAATTATTGTTAACAGTGTCCACTGACAGCTTTATGTTACATTACTATAGCAACAACCTGTGCCTATTCACCGACACCGGTCTAAGCCGCCTTGCGAACCCACTTATCTTTAATAATAATGATTATTATTACTATTAAAAAGAGATGTTTTTGCATTATTTTGTCGACATTTGAAGAAAAAACAGCATATTTTATTTGGAGGAAAAGTTACTTTTCATGGCTCTCTATTACCAGCCTCACTCCGTTCGGCTGTTAAACAGGAGCGCGCCATGAAAAGTATCACTTTTCCTCCATATAAAATAATATACTATTATGTTGATCATTAACGTCACAAAGAGAAAGAAGATCGCGTTTAAGTTAAGTTTTAGTTCATTTTAATCCCAATACCTTAGGCCATAACATATCCAAAAATGATGAAAAGTCCTTAAAAAATAAAAAAGTTATTAAGCATTAAAGAGGGTTCCAATTTAATTTTGCCCACAGTGTATATCATGTTTTTTTGCAGTGGGTTTTAATTGACATATAAATGCTATATTTTGAATAAACTATAAAGATAACAGATTTGTTTTATGCTATTATGAGTTTAAAATTAAACTTGCTTTTGAATTTTTATCATTTTGAGATTAAAATTGTTCTTTTGCTTTCGCGTGCACGCCTCACTTTCATGGCAGCAATCATTTCATCTTCACAGGCAACTTTCATTCCGCTCTTACGGAAAAAGACATCTAAGAATAGAAAAATGAAACATAATAAGTAGCCACTAATATAGTAGCCAATAATTATTTTATTTTAGTTATTATACGGGGATGGCCAAAGGTCTGGAATAAAATTCATATCTTTTTAGCAACAATGTTTTCAAAAAACCCGCTGAAACACGGAAATTGGTTTTGAGTTTTTCACATTTTTCGGTTAAATATAAAAAAAATTCCCAACCCCCTACCCCCAGTTACCCCAACTTTTGTTTTCAAATGGAAACCTAAGGTATGCCTTGTGGGGGCTCGTTAAAAGCTCATGAAAAATGGAATCCAGCTATACCAAGTAAGTTTTATATTTGCAATAAGCAGGATTTTAGGGCCTTATAAAATAACTTCTATAGTGAGATACTATTAGGAAAAATTAATAACAGATAAAGTAATTTGAAACAGGGCAAAACAAAAAGTAAAATTTTTTTTCAATAGAGCACCCTATATATGATTTTTTTTCGATTCCTCGTAAAATTCTAAGCATATTTTACGTATGATGTTATACCTCTAGAGTTACTAGTTTCACAGCTACAAACAGTTGAAAATCGGTACTTTGGCTCCTTTTCACCTTGGTAGCAAGAATATCATTAGAGATAAAGTAAAATGAATTTCACATTCCTATCTTATCTTTCCAAGAGCTATCTGACGGTGCTAACTGGTGGTACCTACAGAGGAACCAGATTTGGTACCCATGGTACCGCCCCCAGTTAGTACCGTCAAATAGCTCTTGAGAAGTTAAGATAGGAAGGTGAAATTCATTTTACTCCATCTCTAATGACCTTCTTGCTACCAAGGTGAAAAGTAGCAAAAGTACCGATTTTCAACTGTCTATAGCTGTGCAACTACTAACTCTAGAGGTATAACACCATAGATAAAATATCTAAGCATATTTTACGAAAAATCCAAAAAAAAATTCATATATAGGGTGTTCCATTGCAAAAAAATTAACTTTTTGTTTTTCCCTGTATACTGATCATTTTTCCAATATTTTTTATAAGCAGGAAAACAGTATTTTTCAGTACCTTCATAACCATACTTTTATTTTTTTTGGGACACTTTAAATAAAATAGTTAAAGAGGGGCGACATTATAGGAGATCACCCTGTACAGGGTGTCCCAAATTCGAGCCTCATCATTGGGATTTCGGAAACTAGAAGAGATACGAGGTCGATTAAATAGAGGCAAAGTTGCGCAATTTGATGCTGATCAAAATGCCTCCTTAAAAGTTAAAAAATTCCGAATACTTCCGAAGATATTTAGAAAAAACCGAATATTCGCGATTTAATTTTTATTTTTTATGACTCTATTTGAATAGATATAACAAATTAAATTTCACATTCTCATTGCTACTTTTTCTGTTCTACAAGATGGTGTTGTCAGATTTTCAAACCGACGTTTCGTCTTTGAGCTGCCATAATCAACTTTGTTTTTTTAAATACGGCCTTGGATTTTTTATTACGGATTTTAAGAGCATTTGTATTATGTTGAATATTAATAGCCATTATAATGTTTCTTTTTATCTCTAAAATGTTATGGGTAACAATGTGATGCTTGTGGTCTGGTTATTCAATTAAGCATATAATTATATAATTTATTTTTTTTTCTTATTATTGTTTGCTTGTGTAACTATTAATATGTTTTTATTGTTATTGTATAAATGGTCTTAATTTTAGTTGTATCCTTATTTAGTTGTAATAGAATTTTATAAATAATGACGAAACACATATCTGAGATAAGATCCGATTTTGAATAAATAAATAAATAAATAAATAAATAAATAAATAAATAAATAAATGCTTCAATTCACACACTATGAATAAAACCCCCACCTACCTATGGTAATACAATCTGCTAATTTAAGTTGCCAATTATATAGTCAATTACCACCCCCCTCCTTTATGGTGATAAATGATTTAAAGAATTAATTGTTTATACCGACTAAATGTATTTATTTTTATTTAGATCTATTTAGATGTATTTAAATAGATACTTACATTTTTGGATTTCGACACCTATTTATGAAGTGACCTCACCCTCGACGGGGAGCGAAAGATAAATATGTATTTTTAACCGAAAATTATAGCTATCCGGTTTCCACAAAAAAGAATAAGTATAGATTTCGGTGTCATCAGTGATGACACGACAATGCGAGACGCAAAGTGGAAGCCAGGTGGATGCCTAGTCGGC
>MU185244.1:0-12221 GCA_016904865.1 Pissodes strobi | reverse complement strand
TTCAAGGGATTCCAGAGCTAAGGCCCCGAAATTTTAGGAAGTTCGCAGGGTAAAGCTTTGGCATTTTGTTTGCTAGTTGCCAGGGACCAGGTGAACCGAAAAACGTCGAAAATCCTTTCGTAGAAATTCGTTTGAGGTTTCGAGGATTTTTACCGTATTTTACTGCGCTACATTATTGGTCACACACCTGCCTATGATAACTATTAATTATTCTATATATTACGCTATTGTTGAAACCATAAACTTTCGCTATAGGCCGAATTGTCTCAGTCTCATAAATAATAAATGTATTAATGCAATCTAAAATGCAAATTAATTAAACAATTAAATGGGGTCAAATAGTTCTAGAGAAACACCCAGACCTCGCGACTTCTTTCAAAACCCATTGATGAATTTTTATTACTATAGCTCTGGTTTCTTCAATAAAATAGCATTCTGGTAGGTAGTGTGATTATGCTTTTCTTGTTATCGGTTCGCTAATAAACATATAAAACATCTTCAAGTTCTCATATATGAATATACTAGGCTTTAACACCTTAACCTTTTAAAGTATCTGAGGAAAGTAACAAAAGCTAAGAACATTACATATTAAACCATTATTTTGTAATGGTTTCTTTCTAACATATTTAAGTTATTAAACCGTTTTCTTTAATTTTTTTCAGTTACTTTTAAAGGTAAAGAGTATCGCACCTGCAGTATTCGGATATAATAACGAATGGACTAGCCGATAAAAGACTAACATTTGATATTTTCTGACAGCTTTGCGAGGCTTATTTATTTGTTCTGATATTAAATTCTCGTGGTTCATGAAAAACCCTACACCCTGTATTTACAGAGTTTTAATATTTATTAATATAACGTTGTAAGTAGGTTGCAATGCAACATATATGGAAAAACCCTATATATGTTTACATATCTTATGGGGATCGGGAAGAGGATGAACGTAGAAGGCAAGCGGATCGGGAAGAGAATGCAAGAATGCAATGTAGAAGGCAAGCAGAACAGGACCGGCTTCAGAAAATTTTCCAAGACCAAGAATATAAAAAGCAAATAGAAAAGGATCAGCTTCAGAAATGGATGCTGGATATAATTGTAGGCGAGCAAGGAAAATTACAGAAAATATTGGACGTGCTAAATGAAAAATTTGAAAAATAAGTAAACAATAGACAAAAAGAAGCTGGAACTATACTAAAAGAAGTTGGGAAATATCGGCAAGTAAATAGTAAATACATTCCTCTGTGCCGATTGTGAAAAAGTGGGCCTACCTCAGCCCTTCAAGGACTGTGTGATTTTTCATAGTTGGAAATATACAAAAAAAGTAGCAGACATACAGAAAGAAATTAAAAATCTACAAGCAGAAGTTACCAGACTGAAAAATCAAGGATCCACTTAGAGGGTATTCGCCACAGTACATAATTTCAAACCTCCAACGTATGGCGGTCAAACATCCTGGCCAATGTAGAGAAGGCAATTCGAAGCCGCTGCTGCTGCCAGCGGTTGGACTAATGATGAAATGGCTACATCGCTAGTGATAGCGCTTCGTACATCTGTCCTGGAACTACTACAGACTTTTCTCATCAGCCCACAGGACAAATAAGACATACTTGTAGCTGCCCTGAAGGGACGATTTGGAGACCCACACAGAAGACAACTGTATCAGACACAAGTAAAGTCCCGACATCAGAAGCCTGGTGAAAACCTGCTAGAGTTGGAGGCAGACGTTAGACATCTCATTCAATTGGTCTACCCGAGAGCAATAGAAGAATTTCAAGAGGAACTTGCTGCCCAATATTTCGTGGATGGTATCAGAAATCCAGAAACTAAGAAAATGATACGTCTAGCCAACATTGATAACGGCAGTGCAGCTTTGCGTAGAGCCCTAGAAATCGAGGTGGCCTGTAACATCTCTAGGCCAACAATAAGGGCGTAACCATCCAGGAAAAAAAGCTGGCGAACAGTTGTGAACTAACAGTAATGGGCGATATTTTGAAGAAACTAACCGAAGTTCTTCAGGTCACGGGGAGATTTCGGGAGCCAACCGAAATGGTATAAATTAGTGCTATAGATGTGGCAAGACTGGAATTGGACTGCCGAGTACAGAGATTCCGGGAGCCACTCGAAGATAGGCCACGTAACCGAAATGTTTAAAATTAGTGCTATACGAGGCGCTATATATGTGGCAGGGCTGGGCATATCAAGAGAGACTGTCGAGTAAAACTACTGTCTACATCTCCACCCAGAAACGCTAGCAGTTCAAAATTAAAACAATATAACTTTAAGGCTAAGATCAGGGAAGGAAGATGGCATGATAATACAGATGCTTTATTCAGAAGGTCATGCGAGGATAATTATAAACATTGCCAAAGAATAGACCAACGAGAAGAAATTACTCCCATTAGACAAATCAAGTTTAAAGTTGATCAGCAGTGGACCAAGGAGCAACTAAAGAAACATCAGCTTGAGGATAGTAAAATAGCACTGCTGCTAAAAGCTAAAAGAGAACGTCAACCAATACCAAGCTGGAGAGATATTTCAACAAAGGGATTTACCGAGGGATTTACTTTTAAATCTCTGTGTGCTGCTTGTTGAGAATGGACTTCCTAAACAAACCTGGGAAAGCATCGTCGATCGAAAAGTAGTGAAGACACAGTTAGTGGTGCCAAGGAAGAGGGTATAGGAAGCCCTAGAAGAAGTACATAATGGAAAGTTTGGTGCTCATCTCGGAGTTAACAGAACGATTGAGAAGATCCGCGAAAAATTTTACTATGTCAACTACTGCCAGGATGTGAAATTATGGTGCCGGCAGTGTTCTACCTGTGCCTCAAGCCAAGGGCCCCAGACAAGATCTAGTGGGAAGAAAACAGAATGATGTGGGACTATCGTATGAACATCTCACCAGTGGCCGAATGAAGGCTTGATAAGATCTGCAAGCGATAAGGTCTGGTGATATATTCCGCAAAGGAAGAAAGGAAGATCTCCCAAGCTAAAGCCAGCATGGAAAAGGCCCTATACAGTCATCAAAAGAATTAATGAAGTAGTGTATAGAATTCAACGTAGCCCCAGAAGCAAACTAAAAGTTGCCCACCTCGACAGGATCAAAACATATCATGGACACGAAGTAGCTGATCGAGACGATCAGGTTTAAGAGGGAGGCAATGTCACGGCATCCTATAGAATTAGCCTTGTCGCATCTACGTACGAGTCATCGCCGACCGTGAAGTTTCAGGAAATGTGGAATTTTCTCGATGCGTGCAATCCTGGACGTGAATAATATCGAGAGGCCTCGCTTTGTCCGTAGTATTCGCGATAAATTTTACATTTGATATAAATAGCAGATAGAACGCGTGTTGAGTTAGTTGATAAGTCATTAAGCGTTGAATTGTAAAGAGCTATTAGTTGTAAAGTTTTAAGCGTAGTTTAGTGGGTTTAATTGTACATAGTGATAAAGAATAGAGAGAGTTATAATAGTTCAAAATAGTAAAAGTTGTAATTTTATCAGAACCCGAGTCAGAACTCATGGGGAAAACGTAACATTATTGACGACGAGACGTAAGTTTATATTTACACCACTAGAAAAATGTCCACTCGGTATTGCTATATGGAGACATGGACACTGAAGCTTGCGCCGTCTAGCTGAACAGACTAAAAGCATTTGAGATGTGGGTCTTACGCAGAATGCTACGAATCTCATGGACAGTGCACGCAACCAATGCGGAAGTTTTGAAGCGCATGAGCAGGGAAAGAGAAGTGCTGCAAATCGTCAAACTCCGGAAGACAGCCTATCTCGGACACATTTTTCATAACACCAACACTTCTTGCAATTGATCGAGGGAAAGATCGAGGGAAAACGTGGTATAGGTCGCAAGAAACACTCATGGCTCAAGAATATTAGAGATTGGACTGATTTGGACGCTCAAGCATTGTTTAGAGTAGCCCAAGATCGAACTCAGTTTGCCCAGACTATCCTCAACCTTCAATGATAGAGACGGCACCGTAAGAAGAAGAAAAAGAGAAATAAATAAGGTACAATTATTTTGTTTTGTATAATTTTAAAAATATGAAATTTTACTAAATTTATATTTAATTTGTATGGATATTAATAATACAGTTAGAACAATTGTTGATATCATTCACAAAATTTAGATAAAAATCTTCCATTTTTTTGTCCATAGTCATTGTGTTTTCGTATCATTGTGGTCGTCCAGCTCTACTTTCCAACTTTCTGGCAATATTGAAGAACTGCATGAAGCTTTAGGCTTATTTCTATTATACAAAATATTGCTCGATCGTTTTCGCTGATAAGGAATTCCGCCACATAGCTTTTCGCAATAGTTGTGGATTTTCACTCGTCACGTTGTTTGAGAACCAAAACGTGTTAACTCCAGTCAGTCAAAGTGGCTGAAGTTCTTCTGAACGAATGTCACGGATATTTTCCAGGATAATCTAAATTTAAAAATGTTGCCATTTTGCTTGGAAATGGTTGACATATTGTTTTCTTCCACAAGTTGATTTAGAAGGAATTGGTAGTCATCTTAAAACTAATCATGATCTTCCATTTTTCGAAATCGGAGTTGTAATAATCATAACATCGTTGCTGACTTCCACATTTTACATTTTCAATTGGCACAACTCATTTGCACAAGCAATTTGCTGGGGCGGTTCGAGGATTAACTTGTTGGAAACCGTCCCAAAAGGGTGATTTGAGGTGGCTATGCCAGGATCGAATGCCCCCAACAAAAAGGGGTGATTGATATTGTTTTATGATTGAGAGCCACTAGGAACAACTAATTATAGAAATTATTGCTTTGTTTTTTTTTGTAACATATTCCACCTTTGTGTTTTTTTTTTGTAACATATTCCACGTTTGTGTTTTGGAACTGTATAATATAGTACCTACATGTATGGACAATAACTACTAGTAAAATTTTAAAAAGCATATTTTTTCTCAACAAACAATGGCCTGTCTTTACGGGAAGCAAATTCATCTATGACAGGATCGGGATTATTGAGGGGTTCACAGCTTGCCTCATTTTCAATAGATATTCCACCCAAACTACTAGGCCTTTTTCCATACATTATAGCTCTCAAATTTGATTTAATCCTTCTCAACCCATCTTCACAGCAGACGCTGTAGAGACAGGCATGGCCAAAACAATACAGATGATGTGTTTCAGTTCCTTGAACGATGGGAAATCAGTTAAGTCTTTGAACACATCGAACATACGTTTGGACCCACAAAACATTGGATTTCCTAAACCACACTGTACTTTGAGGGTAGAGGTAAAGGCAGTGTTTTTACTGTGGTCCTGCAAAATGGCATAAAATGTCTGGATTTAAAAAGTTTTTTGATATCGGGTCACAGGCTGAGATACAAGATACCTGAACATCATTGCCTGTGAACCTTTTTTTCATTTAGCTTAACATATTGTCGAGCACACTATAATATTCTGCTTTTAGTTTAATCTTGTGTGCACTTTAACTCGCAAAACATTTTGATCTTCCCTTGCCAGTTGTCTCTAAAACAAAATAATCGTCAAGGCTTGTCGTCGGCTTCTGTTTCGGGAGTCGGGACAAGCCAGCGCCATTTAAGTAGCCAATTTCACTTTCTTCGTAAAATTCTTCAAAATTTCCACCTGTTCGAAACTTGCATCGTTTTTGCTATGAGCTTAAGACATTTCCCAATGTCTAGTGTTGGTGTCTAAAGTTGTTTCGAGAGAATATTCACAGCAAGTAAAATACCTTCAAGGCAAACCAGAATAAATGTCACATTAAAAGATTTTAGTTGCATCAAAAGGCCCTTAACTTCTGCAGCTTCTCTTGGTTCTGAACTTTCAGCACACTTCTGTAATGTCTTTATTATTGAGCCAATCTGATTCTTAAAAAAATTAATCCTTTAAACTTGAACATCCACCTTGTGTCACTATGTTGAGGCACGGTTATAACTTTCCTTCCCGTGTCAGTTTCCTTAGAGAATGTGAATATCACATGGCACAGTGTTGAACAAGACTGAAAAGCATATATTGCTTCTGAAAGTTATATGGTTTCATGAACCATTTGCACGTTTTTCGCTGTATCAACCAGGACCAAATTCAAGCGACGTGCATGGCGTACATAAGGGCAAGGATTATTAGCCATCTGCCGGATTAAGTACTGGAATCCGTTTAATTTATTTATTATTTCTTTTGAATTTTCCATTTCGAAAATGTTGGGTAGGCGGCACGGGCCTACCCGGCCTACCCGCTCGAGCCGCCACTGGCAATTTGTATTTTCATTACCATTTTAGTCAGTAAATGCGTAGGCATCAACGACATCCACAAGAAACTTATTCGTTTTGTACGGGCTGAAGATATTTTATTCTATCAGTTGGTAACTGTCGTGTTTCCTCTTCAAAAATTCGTGTAATTTTGGAAATTTAGAAATATTTATATTTCCCTCTATGTCAATGGTCGACTTCAGCATGATTATTGCATGGCAACAATATTGCGTGCTTTTGTGAATATTTGATATATTGAATTGATATTCGCGTTAAAGAGCCTGCCTCCTACCCGCAAAATACCTGACTCATCAATAAACTGATTAAGTGACAAAATTGCCCTGTTGGTTAAAAGTCTATTATTTCGAATCCGTGATATTTCCGTAAAAATTATTTTCTTTGTAAATATTTAACAATGATTAAAAGATCATCATCCAGCTCATGTGCCATTAAACAGCCTCTTTTATTAGCTTTTGTCTTCGAATTATGAACAAAACGTAGACAATATCCCAAACCCCTTTTTAATTTTGAAAACACGAAAATTTCTGCATTTTGCTATTAAACCCTACTTCTGTATTGACTACTAAATCTTTCTTCTGGAATTTCCTGTAACAGGTTTCTAACCGTTTCACTTCTAAAATCAAAACCAAATCACTGTAAGCATTTGGGACCATCCCACCACAGCGAATTATTTATTAAATTTTTTGATTCAAGTCCTCTGGACAGAAAGTCGGCTGGATTATCTGCTGGCTTTATGTACGTCCACTTAAAGGAAACAGTTAGCCCTTGAACTAGAGCCAACCTATTTTCTATTAAAATATTTCATCTTGATGAGTGGGATTTTAACACAAGCTATTTGAGAATATGTCCACAGACTAGCGCCATTTATTTTAAACTCATACTTATACCAAGAGTATATAATGTAAAGTGAAGGAAATTCCTTTGATCTTTCGTCAGCCGTTTCAATGACCTCGTCCCTTTAACTCGGAGATATCGCGACGTTGCCGGATGTAACTTTTTATCAAGGCGGGCGATGTTGACGTAAAGTCAAACAAGATGGCGAATAATCGATTTCATCACAGTGGGTCGAAATAACGAAAACGAAGACAAAATTTACTAAATATTTAATACTTTCTGCTAGGATAAAAATTTTTATCGAGTGATTTTCATTCAAATTCTCTGAATCTGTTAAAACTTTTGCATTTTCTTAAAATCTCAGTGCTCAACTTATTTTAATTAAAAAATGTGATAAAATTAAGTTTTTTATTGTTTCCAGCGAATTTTTATTAAAATTTATTCAGGGCGTCTCAAAGCTTTAATTAATCAAATAAGAATTTCCTTCAGTTTATTTTAAAAAGGTGTAATCAATATTTTTCGATTATTTTAAAGGAAAGTTTCATTCAAAACATAGAGGGGATAAACTCTTAATATGTAGATAAACTAACGAAAAAGTAAATTCTATTCGAATCTCACTTTAAAGCTTCATATTCACTTTCGCAAATTTCGCCTTTTTTGACAGTTTTTCGCGCGAATGTAAGTTTTGGTCCATACTCATTGACGCGAAATTTCGTCGGCAAATATTTGCTAAAAAGTTCAAATAGTTTTAACTTTTTTGCGATTTTATGCTTTTAGTGGAACCTATTCCACTAAAAGGTTTATAGGTTAGGTCCAAGTACCGGAAGATGTAAGCAGGTTAGTAATATATTTTTAAGTCTAGATTAGGCTCAATTAATCTCATTTCTGCAACTAAATTGAGACAATCGCATTTTAAAAAAATATTTCTAACCGAAAATTTTGTCATTTAGCTGGTGGGTATTTCGCAGTTTTAGGATAATTACCAAAAGCACGCAAACGGAACATAAAATAATAATATCTCCACCGAAAAAAATTATAATTAATATTATTATCCAATGGTCAAAGTATCTATTCTACAATTTAACTGATGAACCCAAAGCCTGAAAAGAATAAACAAATAAATATAGCAAAGCAGTCAAGAAATTTGAGGTTAATTCACAATTATGGTAGAATTCGTAAAAATATAAATTTTTTTGCCGCGAATAATTTTAAAGCTGAAAATGACAGTTTATGTCAAAAAAGGCGAAATTCGCGAAAGTGAGTATGAAGCTTAATTATTAGAGTAGAATTTTCTGAGTAATGTTTGAAATTCACCGGCTGTCTTCACTTTACATTATATACTCTATGGTATAAGTATGAGTTTAAAATAAATGGCGCTAGTCTGTGGACAGATTCTCAAACAGCTTGTGTTAAAATCCCACTCATCAAGGTGAAATATTTTAATAGCAAATCGGTTGGCTCTAGTTCAAAGGCTAACTGCTTCCTTTAAGTAGAAGTACATAAGGCCAGTAGATAATCCAGCCGACTTTCTGTCCAGAGGAATTGAATCAAATAATTTAACAAATAATTCGCTGTGGTGGGATGGTCCCAAATGCTTACAGTGATTTGGTTTTGATTTTAAAAGTAAGTAAAACGGTTAGAACCCTGTTACAGGAAATTCTAGAAGAAAAATTTAGTAGTGAATACAGAAGTAGAGTTTAATAGCATAATTCAGAAATTTTCGTGTTTTCAAAATTAAAAAGGGTTTTGGGATATTGTCTACGTTTTGCTCATAATTCGAAAATAAAGGCTAATAAAATAGAAGGCTGTTGAATGGCACATGAGCTGGATGATGCTCTTCTAATCATTGTTAAATATTTATAAAGAAAATATTTTTATACGGAAATATCACGGATTCGTAATAAATTAAAACAATTAATGTTTTATCAGAAATCCGAGGATTTTTTGAGAAAAGTAATAAAAAATGCATGTATTGTAGGTAAGCAAAATTTTACCGAGTGATTGTTAAAAGATTCTGTTAAATGAATTGTGGTACATATCATAATTAAAGTTTACACACCTAATTTCAATTACACAATATGAATTAAAAAACTAAACCAAACGTCTCCCTAATAAATCTAAACTTGACTTTTACGAGATATATTTAACCCACTGTGTTGGCTGATCGTCCTTGCTTGACGATTGTGTCCGATATAATCCGATAACATACGAGGCGCCCTTTAAGTCGGAGTTCTCATCTATCCTTCTCTAATTTGATTGCTCTGTCTTACTGTCCTCTCTTTACATTATATACTCTTTGCTTATACGTTTCAACTACTTTACTCATTGATTTCGATAATAACAAACATGCATTTAACTCTAATTTAAGAATACTAATATTCTTTAGAGGTGCTACTCTAGATTTTGAACAAATAAGTTTGTTTACACGACGCAAGTCTCATAAGCCTTTAAACTTACATCCGCAAAGCGTGAATTGTAATTGATTGCTTGTCAACAAATAACCACTCTGATATTTTTTAAATCAGAGAGTCCCATATTTCTTGCATTATTAGTTTTGCAATGACAACCATGGGGACTACTAATCCCAACGGGTCATAAATTTGTGCAATCACTGATAGCATATTCCGCTTAGTGAACCAGATCTCAATTTTTTGAGGTATAGAAATGGAAAATTGATCTGTCGCTGAATAACAAGAAATTCCAAGAATTTGATTTGATACATCTCCTGATTTAGTTTCGTACTGATTATTTAGGTCACCATAGTTTACTAAAAAATCCTTTGAATTAGAACTAAATTTATGCAGATTAAAGTTTGCCGACTCAACAATTTAATTAATTGGTTTCGTAATTCCATTATCCTCTACATAACTTTGATTAACAATCGCATTTGCTTCTAGAGGAAAAGTTGTTAAATTTTTTATACCCAATTCATGTAAAACCCTTATCGCTAAAAACGGTGCTGCTTTCGTTCCATATATGACTGTCTGTAATTCTATACACTCCAAGTTGTGATTGGGATCATCTCTCCATAAAATATTCTGCAAATAACTTGCGATGGATCTACTTTAATTTGGCGGTAAATTTTTTCAATGTCCCCAATTAGTACATATCTAAAAGATCGAAACCTACAAAAAATGTCTACAATTTTTGGCTGTACCCTATACCCCCTCTAATGTGCCATTTAGAGAGTAACTCGTGGATCACGTCATAGATGCGTCGAAGCCCACCCTTAGTTTTGCGGCAGCACTGGACTCCCTTATAACACAATGATGTGGAAGAAAATATTCATTACACCCACTATTACTTTTAAATGTCAATGGAACGTATTTTGCGTGGCCTAGTGACACGTATTCATCAATAATTTTTTTATAATTTAAAAGTTATTTATTATCCTTTCGAAATCCTCTTTCTAAATTAAAAACCTCCCCTTAGCCAACGTAAAGGAATCGCCCAATTTTGATGCTCCTTATTTGATTTAAGTAACATATTAACCTGAAAGGACCCATCACCTAAGATATTAGTTGTATTTTTAAAAATAGTTTCCGCAAGGTCATCCTCGAGGGTGTTCACTGTATTATAACTAATTTCCTGGGGTTCCTAAAATCTTTCCATAATTTTATTTATCTCGCACGAATTTGACAACAAAGAAGCGTTATTACCGTGGTCAGTTGCAATTAAAAGACCTATAAATTCTTCAGGTAACCTACTAGCAATAACCTAACCGAGAAGCGTGTTTTGTAGCACCGGCAACCCCCTGCCTAACTTTATTATCCCCGGAGTAATCATGTCGTAATAAACGTCGGCTCCGATAACTATGTCAATTGGTGTTTGCTTATAAAATAAAGGATCTGCTAATTGTAAATTTGAAGAAATTTAAATTTATTAACCGCAATTTCTACCTGCGGTAATTCAGATACAAATTTGTGGAGTACCGAGCAAGATATGCTAATTTGATGATTATCACGAGTAGCACCTCTACATTTCCCTAAAGACAATGTAAAGTCAATCATTTTATTACACACCGCCCCTTTAACAGACACATCCGAAATTTGAATAGTCGGGTTATAGGTAGGATACATTAATCTGCCTAATAAGTCTGTGGTTATCAATAAACATTGTGCGACGCGGTCGAGCAACGCAGTGGCAGTAACTAATGTTCCACTTATGTCCAAAAGAATTAACTGTGCCGTAGCTAATATAACATACTTTAAACTTCCGTGTGTCATTGCTGACAATGACTGAATTACGCTATGATCAGCAATATTATTTTCCTCCTCCGCGGAGTTATGATTATTCTTTACAGTAACCCCATCTTATACTGCACGACTATGTTGGGGTTTGGACCCTTCGGCAACATGCACTAAAACGGAGTTTTATCCACAATGCCGAAACAGAATTATTGCACTCAACGCGCGTTTCGTTAACCATGTTAGCATCATTAGAAGATGATTAAAACTCAAAGTTTTTTTTTAATGATCTCCTGATGATGCTAACATGGTTAGCGAAACGCGCGTCGAGTGCAATAATTCTGTTGCGGTTATTGTGGATAAAACTCCGTTTGAGTATACTGCACGAGTTTATTGTTCCCACCTGACTTCACTTGCATTTTAGTATCATTTTCATTTACATCACCTTTACTGTAATTGCCTCGACCAATGCTTTGGCTCCCTGCACTATGAATAGTAAAGTGTTATGACTCACAGGGCAAATGGTACATCCTCCCCTGCTATACAATGTTGGACAAAGTGAGAAACTGTCGTCGTGGGTCATCAGGAAGCGATTTAAATTTAAAGCATTTACTAGTATAGTGATTACAAAAACCACATGTTTGCCCGGTGTTGCCTCCCCTGTGTTCTGTGATTTTAGTGTTTAAATTAATCAATTTTCCTTTACTCTCAGGTATCCCTAAATTCCCTAATGCCATACACCGTTTTTCCAAAAACGCCTTCAATGTACTACTTCCCCTATCGAATCCAATGGCTTGTTTAGTCTGAAAATCAATTTTTTTAGTGAATGAATAAATTGGAATCAACTCCCAGGGATCTAGTGGAACATTTACATTTTTTAGAGATTCAATGTGCCGATTCATGGTTGTGATAAATTCTCTTAAATT
>MU185243.1:96189-112035 GCA_016904865.1 Pissodes strobi | reverse complement strand
ACTCCATTGCAACAGTAAGATTGACTAATCTTTTTAGATCTTTTGATCTACAGATGCATGTTAATTGTCCAACTCGTGTGTCACAGTATTCGTCTACTTTGATAGATTATTTGTGTTCAAATGTTTGTTCTGAACTGGTTGACTGTTCAGTTATTGATGCAGGCTTGTCTGATCATCAGGCCATTTTATGTAACATTGAAATGACAACTCTACAAAAGCAACCAATGCATAAGCGTGGTAGAATTTTTAGCTCGTCAAACTATAATCAGTTTTTTCGGAGGTGTACTGATACTTCTTGGGACGGTATTCTATCGTCCCTCGATCTTATAGGGGAATTTCACGGTGAGCTAATGCAAATTTTTCATAAAACTTTTCCTGTTAGGAGGTTAAGGATAAAAAAGAAAACCATGGATTACCAAAGGACTAAGATTATCCTCGAGGAACCTTCGAGTTCTTCACCATATTCGGAAATTTACAAGTAATCTATTTTTCCATTCCTACTATGATAAATACAGATCAATATACAGAAAACTTATAAGACTAGCTAAAGATTTGCATTACCGCAATCGTTTCGCTGCGGCGTCCAACAAACAAAGTTGGTCAATCATTAATGATATTCGTAAAAAAAAATAATTTTACCCCAAACTTGAATGAGTGCACCTTATGTCCAAATTTAATTAACAAATATTACTGTTCTGTAGCAGATAACCTGACCAGAAATATACACCAACCTGCTGATCCACTCAGTTTTTACCACCTAATACAAAAGTTAGCAACTCCTTTTACTTTGTTCCTACAAGCGCAGAAGAGCTAAAAGAGACAATTTTGCGGATAAAGAATAAAAGTAGCTCCGGGTTTGATGAGTTGTCTATTAAATTATTTTTAAACTTGCCTGGCGGAGTATTGGAAGTTTTGGCTCAGGCAATCAATATGTCATGGGAGTCTGGTGTCTTCTCTTCATGTTTTAAACTGGCGAAAGTTATACCACTACACAAGAGTGGAGATTCCAACGAGCCCTCTAATTATAGACCAATCTCACTTTTATCTGGTTTATCTAAGACTGTGGAAAAGCTTGTTAAAGGAAGGATGATATCTTTTCTAGACTTTAACCACGTTCTAAGTTCTCATCAGTTTGGTTTTCGGGAGAGCCATAGTACTAATGATGCCATTTTTCAGTTTTTGGAGGGACTATATTCTGGCGTAAATAGTGGTGGGGTAACTGCGTCAGCTTTCTGTCTTATCAAAGGCATTTGATTGCGTTGATCATCAGATTCTGTTGCGGAAGCTTCATCACTATGGATTTCGAGGTATAACGCTTTCATGGTTTCAATCCTATTTGTCCGGACGGCGGCAGGGGGTTTGTGTTGGATCAACTCAGTCTGAAATTCTGGAGGACTATTGTGGGGTTCCTCAGGGATCAGTTTTGGGAGCTGTTTTGTTCCTTATCTTTATAAATGACCTTGCCTCGCTAAGGGTTGCTGGTAAATTTACTTTATTCGCTGACGACACCACAATTCTATGGCACTGTGCTGACCTTTTCAGTCTAAAGCGAGCTATTCAGGTGGATCTTCAAATGCTCAAGTCTTGGTGTGACTCCAACCTGCTCTTACTCAACTTGACTAAGACAAATGTTCTGTCCTTCAGGTGTGATCTGGGATTTTCTAACCTCCACAATATGTCAATCGAGTATCTCAATTAAGTTTTAGGTCTCATATTGCGGTCCTTTCGAGGAAGATTTCATCTGGGTGTTTTGCAGTGAGGATGATGGCGGTGGAACTGGGTCATTCTTTATCCAGATCAATGTATTTTGGACTTATTGAGTCAAGGTTGAGGTATGACATCTGTTTTTGGGGGATGTGTGGTCATAACTTAGTGAACACTCTTTTCATTTTACAGAAGCGGGCTATTAGATATATTTGTGCAGCTAACAATCGGGCTCATTGTAGACCATTGTTTATTAAAGAAATTTTTTTAACTTTATAGTTTATTTATTCTGGAAACGGTTACACTTATCCCTAGGAACAGATACAGACTGTTGTCTCGTAATGTCTTCCACGCCACCCGAAACATATCGGACTTAATGCTGCCAGTTCCTCGCTCAGCTTTAGTAAAGAAATCAATAATTTATGAGAGTATTAAAATATATAATCATTTACCACTACGTTTAAGACAGTTGGATTCTTTAAAGCTATTTAGAGGAAAGGTTAGGGGATTTCTGGTTGATAGAGCCTATTATAATATAAATGAATTTTACTGTGATAGTTTTTAGTGGTTGTACTTATATCTTATTTGTAGTTTAAGTTTTAATTTGTAGCTCGTGAGCTTTCTCAAGACTTTTTCGGTCTTTTGTATTTGTTACTTTTTATTATTATTGTTTATCACTACTGTTGTGCTTACGCTTTGTCGACAAGATATTATGTCTTCTGACAATAAAGCTTATTTTGACTTTTGACTTTGACTTAAGAAGTAACAGTAAGCCGTAATGAAAATAAACATACAGTCAGTAATGTAACCATTCAGAGTTCCGTAAGACTTAGCAGTAAGCCCTAAAAAACGGCTTAACGAATCGGACGAAATCGTCGGCTTTCGCAGATTTTCTATTAATTGTAATTGGTCGGGTTTTGTATGACCTTTTTCGGGATAGTTTCTTTAGCAGCAAAAAAAAAACAAAATACTGCTGCTCTAGTAAAAATAACACCATCCATCTTAAAAGAAAAATCTTTTCAAATTATAACTATATCCTTAAAATAAACAAAAAACATAACCTAAAATCGGTAACGCGTTAATTTTTCTTACGTCAACTATAAATGGGTGCTTCACTATTGTTTAAGTTTACGACTACGTAGTTACATGTACCATTCCTGCTGACCTGGACCAGACCGTGGAGACTGCAACCGCAGCATAACCTAGCTTATAAATATATGTAATATAGCTATTTGTGTCATTCCATTGCTTGCATTTATATTGTTAGTCTGAATTTAAAAATAAATTGTTTTTTAAAAAGGATTTTATCGTCGGACACATTTAATTGGCGCAGTCGGTAGGATTATGCGGTAGAGCGTCGAAAATTATCGAATCGCGCGGTAAAAGACATCTACGAGTGGTTTCTACCCGTCAGTGCAATCCAAAAGAACCCCAACGATAAGACCCAGCGACATCGACTTGAGGGTGCAACAGTGGAATCCAGAAGAGGAAGAACGAAGACGTCGATCCCAATACGTGGACCTTCGTAAGGGCTTTATTCCTTTTTACCATATATTGATCCTTTTATTAACGGTTTCGTATTTGAATGTTATTGATTGATATTGATTCTATATATTAATAATTGATTCTCACTTTTGCAAATAACTAAACATCAGTGTTCTGCAAACTTAAACGAAATAGCGTAAGAATTAGAAATAACTAAAAATCAGTTATTTCGCTAGTTAGTAAGTTTAAATAGTTTTGTTTAAAAGAAAATTGATTATTCGTTAATCAATACATTCATAAATTTTATTTATAACTAATGCATGTTATAAGATATTTTCATTTAATTACTTATGTCTGTTAAGGATAACGTCCAAATAGACGAGTTACTACAGAAACTAAGTCAAATTAATATAAGCACTGAAGATAAATAAATAAATATAGCATCTAATATGGAAGGAACAGCCGCAGGCTCACAACCCAAAATGAATTGGGACCTTTTTAAATCTAGGTTAGAAATAATCAAGCCATTCGATGGGAATAGTGATACTCTAAATAAATTTATCAAGCGATGCTAAAGTCTAATTGTTCAAAGACGCACATATTTTCGAATCAATTCAAGAAAAATTAGTAGGCAAAGCCGAAGTTTTGGTAGGCAATAGAGTCGAATTAAATGATTGGACAAGTTTGAAATAGTATATTATGATATAAGTTTATAAGAGGGCCTTTAAAGCACGCGCGACATATTTCAAAACACGACGCGCAGCGGAGTGTTTTGTAAGTCGCAAGGACTTTAAAGGCCTCTTATACACGTATATCATACGCTATTTTTTATTACGAATGCATCATAATCTCAAAAATGTTTTAAATATTAAACTTAAGGGATATATTGACGAATATATTAATCTGTCACATTTGACATGATCAAATGTTTCTATAGAAACCTTTCAAAAAGTAGGTGCATCATAAACATTATTTTAAGCACGCTGCAGCGTGCGATAATCGTTGATTATGATGCATGCGTAATAAAAAATGATTTAATTCAATGTTTTTATGACAGAAGAGATCTAGATTGCCTTGTTCAAGAACTCACAAGAACTACGCCTTCTAAATTTTGGCAGTAGATTACAACTTTTACGTAGTAGTGTAGCGCAACGTATTAGTAACGATCCTAATTCGCCCCCACAACAAAAGTTGTGTGAAATTAAACATTACGATAAAATTGCTTCAAATACTTTTATAGCTGGTTGCACAGGTACATTAAAAAATAACATGTATTTAAGAAAACCTAGTTGTTTAGAAGACGCAATGGCGTGTGCAAACGAATTTGAAATTTTTGAAAGATTGTATGGTAATGTTAATGATGTAAATAAACCTTATAGAGCCTTAACCTCTCAAAAACCATCAAATAATCATAATAACTTCCAGAACAATTACACCAATAATTCACAACATCTTAACTATTTTAACACACACCAGCCGCAAAACTATTCAAATTTTCCACCAAGACCCCAATGGTCAACACAACAAAACTTTACACCAAGACCTCAATGGTCAACACAACAAAGCTTTACACCTAGATCCCAATGGTCAACACAACAAAACTTCACACCAAGACCCCAATGGGGATCCCAACCAATTAATATCCAACCCAGGAATTTACCGCCAAGGAAATTCCCCACCAATCAAGAAGTTTTTGGAAAACCTCAAAACGTTTTCCGTCCTAATCAAACGCCCATAAATCAATTGTTAAAACCTACCCCAATGTCTACGACATCTCGTATTCCTTCTATGCAGAGCCATAGACAAAATTTCCAAAATCAAAGTTCAAGGCCTAATCCCATATTTGAAGAATTGTATTCTCAAGAATACCCAAACGAAGATTTTCCGCAGGAATCCCCTCAAGAAAATCTCCCAGAGCTAGATAATTACTCCCAATTCTATGATGCTTCCAATGCCAACAATGACGACCAGGCCTATTTCGCAAATAGTCAAATTTCCGAGGAAATTGAAAATTTTCCCAATCCAGGGCCGCCAGATCAACAGATCTAGTAGAGATTAATATCTCATCAAATAAAACCCTCCCTTATGTCAAAATAAAATCACTCGACCTAAAACTTTTGATAGATACTGGTAGTAGTAGACCTATTTTAAATCCATCTTTCGCTAAAAGATATTTCTCTAACCATGTATACCAAACCACAAACACAATAAAAACAGCTGTAGGCAGTCAACAAACACAATTTCAGGCTACTATTCCCGCATTTTTAGAATACGGAATTAAATATGAAATTGATTTTATTCTGTTTGATTTTCATGATTATTTCGACGGAGTAATAGGACTCCTTGATTTAATTAATATGAATTTAAATATCGATCTAATTAATAAAAAAAACTTGTCGGCAAATGTATAGCAATTCCCTTTGAATATAGGTCACCTGCTGACATCCAATTTTCATTCTCAGTTAATCCTCACGAAAAACTAATTAAGAATATACCAGTCAGCATATTCGAAGGCGATATATTAATAAACGAAATGAAAATTAACGGTCTTATAATCCCACATTGCTTGTCTTATTCTAAGAATGGATTCGCTGCAGTGGAAATGCAAAACCATACCGATAAGATAATAAACGTTACGTTGAATCAGCCGATATCTGTAGACTCATTTAAAGATGAGCTATATGAAATGTATACGTTTGAAACAAGGAATAATGAGAACGAAAATTACGCATACAAGGCGAAACGAGAAACTAGTATACAAGACTTAATACGTACCGAGCACATGAACACCGAGGAAAAAAGATCGATATCAAATTTATGTCTAGACTTCTCGGATATAGTCTTTAAGCCAGGATATAAATTGAGTTTTACCTCTAAAGTAAAACATAGTATTAAAACCTCCGACGAAATCCCGGTACACACAAAATCCTACAGATACCCGTATGTGCATAAAGATGAAGTCAGACGACAAGTAAACGAAATGTTAGAAAAAGAAATCATTCGTCCGTCAGCTAGCCCATGGAGTTCACCCATATGGATTGTCCCGAAAAAGCTAGATGCTTCCAACAAACCTAAATGGCGTCTAGTAGTAGACTTTAGGAACATAAACCAAAAAACAATGGACGGCCGGTACCCTATTCCTAAAATAAATTAAATATTGGACAAACTAGGCAGAGCAAACTATTTCTCTACGTTGGATTTAGCAAGCGGCTTCCAACAGATAGAAATGTCGGAAAATTCTATAGAAAAAACGGCGTTTACAGTGGAAAACGGCCACTACGAATTTTTACGCATGCCTTTTGGCTTAAAAAACGCTCCATCTACCTTTCAAAGAGTTATGAACGAAGTGCTCAAAGATTTGCAGAATAAAATATGCCTAGTTTACATGGATGACATAATATTCAGTACAGGACTGCAAGAACATATTCAAAACCTAAGGCTAGTATTCTCAAAATTACGAGAAGCACGATTAAAAATCCAACGCGACAAAAGCGAATTCCTTAGAAAAGAAGTGGAATTCCTAGGACATGTCCTAACTACAGAAGGGATAAAACCGAACCCGAAAAAGATCGCAGCTATACAGGAATTTCCCATACCTAAAACACAAAGAGAAATTAAATCATTTCTCGGATTGTTAGGTTACTACAGGAAATTTATACAAAACTTTGCAAAAATCACGAAACCCATGACCCAATGTTTAAAGAAAAACGAAAAAGTCGTGCACACTAAAGAATTTTTGGATTGTTTCGAAACTTGTAAAGTTATTTTAACATCAGAACCTGTATTGTGCTATCCCGATTTTACTAAACCATTCGAATTAAATACTGATGCCTCCAACTACGCTATCGGAGCGATATTGTCACAAAATGTTCACCAGCCGAAATAAATTACTCGACTATCGAAAAAGAGTTACTAGCAATAAAATGTTCACCAGCCGAAATAAATTACTCGACTATCGAAAAAGAGTTACTAGCAATAGTCTGGGGCGTAAAATATTACAGACCATATTTGTTTGGACACAAATTTACAATATTAACAGATCATAAACCATTACAATGGGTTTATTCACTTCACGAACCAAACAGCAGACTTGTCAGATGGCGTCTCAGATTGGAAGAATTCGACTACTTTATAAAGTGCAAAAAGGGCAAAACAAATCAAGCTGCAGTTGCCCTATCACGAAACCCCATAGACAATGACCACTACGCTATAGAAACATTATCTGTATGTAACAATCCTGGCGACGTAGACGATGTAATCGAAAAATATTGTGAAAATCCCGACGAACTTCCTGACTTGGATCAAAAAATACTTGACGACATTTTGGGACAAGTCAATGTTATTACAAATATCCAAATTAAACCATCAAATTCAGAAAGAGAAATGTCGCAACCAAACACCCAAAACGAGGATTCAGACGACCTAGAAACGATCCACTCGTCACACGAAAACCCAATTTGAATGTATATAAAAATCAAACTATTTTGAAAAGGGGCGATATCGATCAATGTCATTTCGAAAAAACTTTGGCAAATACACGTATTTTTGTTACCTTGCCCAAAAATGATCCAACACCATGTATCATAAAACTCTTAAAAGAACTTATTGATCCTAAACGGCTATATGCTCTATATTTTAGGAATAGCCCTTTAGCTCAAACGTTTATGACAACCCTACAGAGCATTTTCACTAATACATGCTTTAAATTTGTACAATGCTCTAAAATGCTAGAAGACATCGAATTAGCAGAAGAACAAAGAGAAAAATTGGATATGTACCATCTCACAAAAACTTGTCATAGAGGCATAAACCAAATGCAACTAGCACTAGGCGCAAGATATTATTGGCCAAAAATGAATATGGACATAGAACAATATGCAAACTCTTGTGAAACATGCCAGAAGAATAAATATGATAGAGATCCCCCTGCAGTTAAATTCAATCTAACCCCTACAACTTCTCGACCCTTCGAACAATTAGATGTAGATACTGTCAAGTTCGCGAACGAAAATTTTTGACTATAATTGATGCATTTTCTAGATACGGTCAAGCATATAGATTAAGTAGCCTAACGGGACCCGCTGTGATCGAAAATGTACTTAATTTTATCACCCACCACCGACTACCCCTAAAAGTTACCACGGACCGAGGGACTGAGTTTAAGAATAAAAACTTGGAAGATTTCTCTAAAATATACAAAATTGAACTACACTATACAACAGCAAAGAATAGCAATTCAAATTCTCCTGTAGAAAGGTTCCATTCTACGCTGATCGAACACTACAGATGTCTGAAAATGGAAAATAAGCAGTATTCCCCCGAGCAACTAATGAAACGCGCTCTTCTAGGATACAACAATTCCATTCATAGCGTAACGAAGTTTACTGCTTTTGAAATTATTAAAGGTCATATTAACACAAATGACCCCTTCGAACTTAGTGACCATGTAATTATATCAGACTATATTCAAAATCACAAAGAAGCCTCTGATACAATTTACGAAAAAATAAGAGGAAAGCAACCAACAAGTGAAAGAGAAGGTAATCAATAAAAGAAACGAAAAACGAGAAGATCCACCTCAATTTTCTCTCCAGGAACCGGCTTATATTAAAATAAAACTTCGAAATAAGTCATTACCTAAATTTCAAAAAGTAAAAGTTGATAGCCAAAGCTCTATTAAATTAAAAACAAACAAGGGCACTTATCATAAAAACTCTGCAAAGAAACCTAAGACGATAACGATATTTGCAGGAAGGAAATGGCACCCACGAGCCTTCAGAGCCTGATGCCACTCGTGGTACTTCAGCTGACCAACAGTGAAGATATCCCGCTTACCCTTGTAAAAAAACCCATACTACCCATTCAGTTAGGCAACGCCAAACTTATATATGGTAAACATACATTTATACACTACTTAGATTTAAACTTAGTTAGTAGACAATTAACCAATATTAAAACAAGTTATTTTATGTTAAGAGATCATGTTACACATGAAAATATAAATAATCCTATATCCTAGCCGATAACTTACTTTATAGAACCGAATTTCTAATTAACATTACGCAAAATAAACTAGCTAACTTAAATCCTCGCATTAGGAATAAAAGAGGCCTTATTAATATAGTGAGAAGTGTAAATAAATGGCTTTTTGGCACACTAGATGCCGACGATGGTAATAGGTACGACAACGCAATTGATACTCTGCAACAAAATCAGAAAAATATTATAAAGCATTTAAACACTCAAATGTCAAAACAACTGATAAATAATTATAATAAAACTATATCGACTTTAGCAAATAATCAAGATAGACTAGAACAATGAATAAAAATGCTACAAGCATCATTTGATAGTGAAATTAGTAGTTTACAAACCTACCTAACTTTTCAAAGCGTACTATCCCAAATAATTCTTGATTGTTAAAACCTAATAACATTCACAAACAATTTAGAAGATGCTATAATGTTCTGCATAATTCAATTATTTCTGTTGCGGCAATTATTCACACAACTCAGTACTTAAAATTAGTGCTGGCAAAAACCGTGAAAAGTTGAAACCGGTTATTCGGTTTTCTTAAAAACCGGTTTCGGATAAAACCGGGTATTCGAATAATAGTGAAAACCGGGTATCCGGATAACCGGTTAACCGGATAGCCGGTTAACCGGATAACTGGTTAATCGGTTAATACACAGTCATCATAGGCTAATCATAATTTATAATTTGTTCTTAAACATATTTCCATTAGTTCAGTTTCCCTGCCGATTAGGGAACAATCATTAAATTCTAGTGAACCAAATTTATTCCAGTTTTTGGTCGTTATTGAAATAAACCCCAAGGTAATAATTAAATTAAAAATATTGTTTATTACAAATTACAATCGATATAAATTCTGAGCAGAAAAAATATTACAATTTTTTAAAACTTAAATAAATATAAAGGTATTCTATTAAAGGTAGATATTATTTTTCAATCGCCCTCTAAAAGCATTTCCAAATATAATCACCGTCCAGTAGGTATGTGGTATGTTACGATTCCAAATACCCAGTTTTTACTTTACTTTCTATCTTTTTTACCACTACTTGTGAACCCGGTGGCCCAGTGCCATGTAACTAGATAACCGAATAATCGGTTAACCGAGAAACCGGTTATTCGGTTAAACGAGAAATCGGGTAATCGGTTAATCGAGTATCCGGTTAACCGGTTTCGGTTTTTTGAAAAACCGCGGATAATCCGAAACCGGTTAACCGACTATCCGAAAAACCGTCTTCGGTTGCCAGCACTACTTAAAATCTCTCTATAACAACGACGCTATTCCAAACTTCAAAAATATTTTATCATACTATCAATTCTTTGGAACACAAGTCTCATTTTCTAAAGGTAAAGTAATTTTTGCGATTCACGCACCAATTTTGAGATCAGAAACCTTCGTTTTCCACCACCTCTATCCGATCATCCAAAATAAGACCCTTGTAGTTCCAAAATACCCCTACCTAGCACAAGGGAGAGACAACATACAATTTGAAGAAACCAGCTGTCCAAAAGTTGAACATATTTTCTACTGCCACGAAAACCTCAAACCCAGAGATGAATGCACCCTTCAGCTACTGAAAAACCACCCTACTGTCAATTGCCGTGCTGACGAAATCCACCTGGAAGAACCCTTAGTCGAACAAGTGCCGCAAGAAGAAGTTTTGGATCTGCCCGCAAACAACACACAAATATTTTCCAAATGTGGCTCAGATCAATATCTAAAAATCGATCTGCCCTCGCTTATCAGAATCCCGAGGAATTGCGAAGTTACGGTAGAAAAAAAGAAGTTCACAAACAACCCCCGATTTAAACAGGGAACACCACTAATCCTACCAGAAATTCGCATCGATGCTCTCAAGAAAACACAATCCTACAAAATTGCAAACCTCAGCAAAGTCAACTTCGAGGAGATATTCAATCTAAAGGACTCAATATATAGACTGCAGCTCACCGAAGAAATCGATGAAAATGATGCCGAGTCAATCACATGGAGAGCTATTACTATCACCACACTAACAATAGTAGTAGCAGCCACCCTGTATATATTATCTAAAAAGAAGATACAAAAATGGATTTCCAGAAGGTGTCAATCCAAAGGAACAAGCAAAAGGAAATCCGACGAAGCTTCCAAAGGGGATGAAGAAACGCACCCAAACTCCGTTATGTTCGCATCTTAAGGAGGGAGGAGTTACATGTACCATTCCTGCTGACCTGGACCAGACCGTGGAGACTGCAACCGCAGCATAACCTAGCTTATAAATATATGTAATATAGCTATTTGTGTCATTCCATTGCTTGCATTCATATTGTTAGTCTTAATTTAAAAATAAATTGTTTTTAAAAAAGGATTTTATCGTCGGACACATTTAATTACGTTTACTACGGTTATTACGTCAAATATGTCATTTTTCAAAACTATGCTCTGATGAAATTAATTGAAATTGATCAAATCACTTAAACGCAATGCAAGGATACCGATGACATAACATTAAAAGTGGGTAGTGCGTCTTTCGATATCAGATTGAACATTTTACACAACTTAATCCTTGATAATGGTATTTTACCACAACCTTGCCTTAAATGTTAGGAAATATAATTTTTTTATTTTGCCTTCAAAATAATTCCAGTTCGACACCTATCTGCGTTAAATGTTGACTGGTCGCTATGATATTAACAAAATTGTTCAATGTCAATGCCTATTAGCAAAAATTGCGACACCACTTTGAATGGGATTTCTACTAAGAAAGATGTCAAAAGTGACAAGATCGCCGCGCAACTGCTGATCGGGATTAGAATAAATTAATGTTTTTCATGAAAAAACCTGCAAAATAGAAAAACTAGTATAAAATACACGTTTTGAAAGACATTTCGCGCACTCGCACGTTAGGAAGTTTCCCGCGAGCGGGTCGTTTCCTAATTTCGTGCTCGTGCGAAAAAATATGGTCTTTTAAATCTTAATATAATATTCTGTTTCTAAGAAAAATCACGTCCAGCCATATTGTGTATATTAAGGTTATGATAGTTTGAGCAATGTTAAGAAAGGTGCTTGCATCGAAAGCATAATGTTAATATGGACGTCGTCAGCAATGAAATAAAGACAGTTTGAATAATTGCAATATGTCGAACGTGACAATTAATTTAATTTGATGAGCCGCGAAAACTCAGACCGAATGGTTATATTTTGGACCATTTTTATATTATACCTCATGCCAGAGAAGACATACACCGATGTGAACATTATTGAACATAATACCAACAACATTATGTTGTGTAGCGTTGACAAAGAAAACGATATTCTCTACATTACCTTGAATTTACGTACCACTTTTATCTCATCAGCTCTGTTAGATATATCTTTGGATCCCTTGCTTACAACAAGGGGCGAAGAACTGAACGTGCTAGATATATCTTTGCATCCCTTGCTTACAACACCGTGCAAAGAACTGACCGTGTTAGATATATCTTTGTATCCCTTGCTTACAACACCGTGCGAAGAACTGACCGTACTTTCTTGATCGCTGCTATTTTCTTGCGAACATATAGTATTAGTCTTGCTTATTTGTCTCTTAATAACTTGCGTAGGTACAAACGCATTATCAATGAAAGTATTTGAAGTCTTTAAAGCTGCTTCATAACTTTTAGGTGGCTTTGGCAAGTTCATGTTCGTACTTGATTTTGACGTCCCGCTTGCTGAAGGCTGAAAGTAGCAAAGTATGTATGTAATGAATAGAAACTATATTTATTTCGTTATGAGTTAAGACGGTGTGAAAATAAGATTTGGTAAAGTGTGTCAATGAGCTATCAGAAAAGATTTAGTGTAATCGCTGGTACTTAATAGGCTGTGTAATTCTAAAGCTGACGGCATGGTAACTTGTGGTGAAATAAGCCTTTATGCGCGCCAAATCTTGAAGCAATCAATACATTTTTATTAACAATGAAAAGACCACATGGCGCGTAACGATTTCAGGTCAAAGAAGAAACAAATGCATCTCCATGTGGATTCTTGACACCACTAAAAGCAACACCAGTTCCATCTTCTACGTACTTACTGAAGCTATAAAATGATATAGTATTTTTAATACCCATCTGGAATAATGCCATCCTTATTTATCAATCATTAATCAGGTGAAACAAAAAATTTCCAACAAAAATGAAGTCGATTACTAATTAGATGTTACGTCAAAATTTTGATGTCTGTTAATGTCATTAAATAACGCAAAAATATACTACCAAAATCCAATATTCCGATGAATCCAAAAAACTTGTAACAGTCCGATTTTGCCAGTGTCAAATATTTTTAAATTTCATCTTATACGACGCATTTAGCAAAAAAATGCTGTATTTTGCGGCAGGAATTATTGAAAAGAGGTCAATGCTCCTCGAAGATAATTAATTCTAAATTTATTGATTCGATATGCTGACAAGAAGCTTAAAATTGCTGTATTCCCTAATGTAAATTAACTCTATTCTAATTATAGGATAACGGTATATTTGTATTAGCTCTTATAACACTTTGTTATTATATTTATTTTATTTTTAAGAATTTTGTTAGTAAAACCAACAGATCTAGGAAGGGGTAGATAAAAATGTTTACATTTCCAAGCGATTAGACATCATTATTTGCAGATAACGATAATGCCAAATTTCCGCGGTGATCCTCGGATTTAATACCCACCTGAGTTTTAAAACTTAATACACTATTTAGATACGGTATATTTAACCGTTTTAAAGCAAAATATAACTTAAATGTCCGTATATAATAAAACGATATTTTAAGATAATTTTTAGTTACCTTTGTTAAGAATTTTAATATTTTTATGACATATCGCCAAATCATAATTTAGTTAGGAAGTATACGTGGCAACCCTGTCTAGCTGACCACCTGACGTAGACGCCGAGAATTTACGATATCATTCCGAGTTTTAATCAGCCGGTAATTTGAGCTTTGTTGCCAATTCTCCTTTGTGGTTGTGTTTATTGGTTGTTAGTTGGTGATTTTGAGGAATTTTGAGTGTTTTTTTGTGTAAAAACTATAAAAAACAATTACCAATGGTACGTCAGTGTATAGTTTGTAAAGAGAATGAAAATGCCAACACAAATTTGATATTTCGGAGGTAAGTGACGCCATGACTTGTTATTATCAGTGGTGTAGTTGATATTATTTATGAGTTTGCATTCGCGTCTACCTACACCAATTTTGTAAAAGTTCACGACTTCAAGTGTATTAAGTATTTTTTGTATATAGTTTTCAAATTTGTATTAGCTTACGTCTTATATGTGCTCTAAATATAATGCTATCAATGACCTATAATTTTGTAACAATAAATTTTTCTTGTTAATTTGTTGTTATTGTATTAAATTTATTTACCAGATTTAACTGAAATTTCAGCGGATTTAATAATAAATATATACAATGTGTGCCGCGCTTGAGGATAATCACTCTATTAAAATTTATTTTTTTTAACCTGTTTTAATTATTTTTTTTAGCGTGCAGATAATTCAAACTGCAACTTATAAAGCCTATAATTGTATTTCTTTGAGAGCACACGTGTACAGGGCGACCACCTTTATATTTCCAAATTTCAGAAAGTACTATTAGGGATTTGAAAATAAAAACTGATACCAAATACTTGTTTAAAATAGTCTGAAACCCAAGTGTGCCAATATTTTTTTTTCTAAAATACAGGGTGACCCAAGAAATAATTTTGAACTCGAGGAGTCTTATTGCGAAAGTTTCATATTTACAACAAATTAATGATAAATTTTGGTTATGATTGATCTGAAATTCATATGTATAATAATTACCGTCATCATACCCAAACTTTGTCCTTAGTATTGTCACGACTAACAACCGTCCGAACATTTTTGTGCTACCCTATAGAACTAACCGCCACCGTGCCGCTCGCTTCTTTGTCTGTATGACTCATCGCCCGGCCGGTCGCGAAGTTTCAGGATCGCTGGAATTGTCTCGATGGCCTCGTCGAGATCATATAGAGTGGCCTCGGAATACTTCCCGAATATTCGTGATAGATTTGAGATTATATATAAGCCGACCTAAGGCGAATGTTAGGCAGTTCAGTTCAGTTAATCATTGAGTGTTGAATAGATATTAGTAGTAAAGTTATAAGAGTAGTTTAGAGTGTTAAATTGTATACAGTGGTAGTGAATAAAGAGAGTATTAGTTGAAAATAGCAAAGTTGTAATTCTGTTAAGAACCCACGGGAAAAACGTAACATTTGGTGTCAGAAGTCGGATTGTGGAGGGAAAGGGACCGGACTTGCGAAGAATTTTTCGAGGAAAGAAGAAGTACAAGTACGTCAACGAGACCGTTTGATTGGTGGATTTTGTGAAAATTTTTTAACATTCTATGGTCAATACGAGGCAACAAACGGCAGAAATGGAGCAAATAAATAAAATGTTGGCCGATTTTATGGATAATTTAAATGCTGAGAGGCGAGCGGAACGGGAACAGGATGAACGTGGAAGACAAACAGAACAGGAACGGCTTCAGAAAATTTTTCAAGATCAAGAAGATAAGAAACAAGCGGATCGGCAAGCAGAACAGGACCGGCTTCAGAAAATTTTACAAGACCAGGAAGATAAAAGGCAAGCAGAACAGGACCGGCT
>MU185243.1:77589-96179 GCA_016904865.1 Pissodes strobi | reverse complement strand
ATTTTACAAGACCAGGAAGATAAAAGGCAAGCAGAACAGGACCGGCTGCAGAAAGTTTTTCAAGATCAAGATGACAAAAGGCAAGCGGATCGGGAAGAAGATGAACGTAAAAGGCAAGAAGAACAGGACCGACTTCAAAAAATTTTACAGGACCTGGAAGATAAAAGGCAAGCAGACCAGGACCGGCTTCAGAAAATTTTACAAGATCAAGAAGATAAAAGGCAAATAGAACAGGACCGGCTTCAGAAATGGATGCTGGATGTAGTTGTAGGCGAGCAAGGAAACTTACAGAAAATATTGGACGAAAAATTTGAAAAAGAAGTAAACACTATACAAAAAGAAGTTGGAAACGTACAGAAAGAAATGAAGGATCTTCAAGCAGAAGTTACCAGACTGAAACATCAAGGACCCACTGAGAGGGCATTCGCCTCAGGACAAAACAAAACATCAAGCCTCCAACGTATGACGGTCAAACATCGTGGACAATGTACAGAAGGCAATTTGAAGCCGCTGCTGTTGCCAACGGTTGGAATAACGAAGAAATGGCTACATCACTAGTGGTAGCGCTTCGTGGGTCTGCCCTGGAACTACTGCAGACCATTCCCATTAAGGCTAAGCACAGGGAAGGAAGATGGCATAGTAATACAGATGCTTTATCCAGAAGGTCATGTGAGGATAATTATAAACATCGCCAAAGAATTGTCCAACAAGAAGGAATCACTCCCATTAGACGAATCAGGTTTAAGGTTGATTAGCAGTGGACCACAGGGCAACTAAAGAAAGATCAGCTTGAGGATCATGAAATAGCACTACTACTAAAAGCTAAGGAAGAACGTCAACCAAGAGCAAGCTGGGGAGATATTTCAACTAAGGGATCTACTTTTAAATCTCTGTGGGCTCAGTGGGACTCCCTGGTAGTTGAAAATGGACTCCTTAAACGAGCCTGGGAAAGCGCCGATGGCAAAGTAGTGAAGACGCAGTTAGTGGTACCAAGGAAGAGGGTATCGGAAGTTCTGGACGAAGTACATAATAGAAAGTTTGGTGCTCATCTCGGAGTCAACGGAATGATTGATAAGATCCGCGACAGATTTTACTGGGTCAACTGGGTGTTAGGCAGTTCAGTTCAGTTAATCATTGAGTGTTGAATAGATATTAGTAGTAAAGTTATAAGAGTAGTTTAGAGTGTTAAATTGTATACAGTGGTAGTGAATAAAGAGAGTATTAGTTGAAAATAGCAAAGTTGTAATTCTGTTAAGAACCCACGGGAAAAACGTAACAGTATGTTGAAAATATGAAATTTACTCTATTAAACATTTAATTTGGAAATTATTTTTTGGGACAGCCCGTATTTTAGAACAACAAATATGGTACACTTGGATTATAGAATATTCTAAACAAGTATTTCATATCAGTTTTTTTTAAATACCTCAGGGTTAGTTTGGGTTGGTATACTTTTTGAAAATTAGTCATTATAGGCTAGATAAATGCCAGCTTTGATTAACTATAAGACAAAAAAAAGTTTAAAATCGGTTAAAAACAAAAATCTTAGAAGGATTAGTTTGGGTAGGAAAATACAATCTGTTTTTCTATATTTAAAAGCGCTGCCGAGATATTCTGCTTTAAAGTTGTTTTTTTTTTCGTTTTTCAGATGTCATTAACTAGAAAACAGTTGAAAATCGGTATAGGTTATTCGACATACTTTTGATTTCAAATCCTTCAACATCTTTCGATAAACCCAAAAATGTAAAAATGTCCCATTTACAATTCTGAAGTTGGTGTCCGTGCAGCACTTTTGAGACACAGAGTACAAATAAATCCTAAATAATTTAAAAAATTAATCAATACCAAGGAAATTTTGTATTTTTCTCATATTTTTGTAACTTCTAGTTTCCCAGATAATATATAGTGGTACTACCTATTTCCTCTCTAAAACATAACCGTCATCGTCTAAAGATATTTAGAATTAGATTCGATATGAGAATATTTAGGTGATATAACGTTAATTTAAAAACCTACAATTTATCAGGCATTTACAGAGTGGCTCGAATTCGTGTCTATGTATGGGGAACTCGAAAACCGTAAGAGATACAGTGTCGGTCAAATTAAGGCAAAATTGCGCATATAGGTGCCTGCCAATATGCAGTTGAGAAAGTTTTAAAATTCCGAGTATTTCCGGCGATATCCGGAGAAAACAGAAATTTGAAAAACCGTTTTATTTTTTTCCTGTGCTTATTTAAAAACGGATTTTAAATTGAATTGCACTTTTGCATTGCAACTTTTCTGCTCTATCCAATGATGTTATCCAGTATGAAATCCGACGTTTCCTCTTCAAGGGATCATCATCAATTTTCCTTTTTTAAATACGAACTTTCATTTTTTTATCGTTTTTCAGATGGTATTGGCGTTATTAATATAAGCATGCGTTTAATTTTTTTTTTAATTTCTTTTTTTTTATAATTTTTTTAAATTTATATATTTCGAAATTTTTATATTCTTTAAAAACATTTTATTTTGGTTTTTGTATTAAGTGGAAAATTGGAGCCCGTATTAAAAATAAAAAATAGTGAAATTATTTTTTACGAGAATATGGCAATGAACTATTACTCAAACAAGTTGCTTAGTGCAAAGATGAAATATTTTCAACTTTTAACCAATAAAAATTTTTTTTAATAGAGAACATAAACAATTTATATTCATACTGCGTGATACTATAGGTACTTTGATGGAAAAACACACCTATTGGAATTTTGCATATAAATAGTAAAAAACATAATAATTTATAGGCAAAATTTCAATAGGTGTGCTTTTCCATCAAAGTACCTATAGTATCACGTAGTATGATTATAAATTGATCATGTTCTCTATTAAATAATTTTTTTAATTGATTAAAAGTTGAAAATATTTTATCTTTGCACTAAGCAACTTATTTGAGTAATAGTTCATGGCCATAATCTCGTAAAAAATAATTTAACTATCTTTTATTTTTAATACGGGCTCCAATTTTCAACTTAATACAAAAAACGAAATAAAATATTTTTATAGAATATAAAAATTTCAAAAGTACTTAACTTAAATTATTTAAAATTAGGCCAAAGCAAAATATTTTATTTAAAAAAAATAAATAAAAAAAAAGAAATAAAAAAAAACATACACATATTAATAACGCCAATACCATCTGAAAAACGAAAAAATAAATTAAAGTTCGTATTTAAAAAAATAAAGTTGATGATGATCCCTTGACGACGAAACGTCGGATTTCAAACTGGATACCATCATTGGATAGAGCGAAGAAAGTGGAAATGCAAAAGTGCAATTCAATTTGAGATACGTTTTTAAATAAGCCCAGGAAAAAAATAAAACGATTTTTAAAAAATTTCGGTTTTTTCCGGATATCTCCGGAAATACTCGGAATTTTGAAACTTTCTAAACGGCATATTGTTAGGCACCTAAATGCGCAATTTTGCCTTAATTTGAACGGCACTGTATCTCTTACGGTTTTCGAGTTCCCCATACATATACACGAAAACGAGCCACCCTGTACAGGGTGTCCCAAATTGATGCTGATCAAAAAGCCACCTTACAAGTTTAAAAATTCCGAACACTTCCAAAGATTTTTGGAAAAAACCGAATATTCGCGATTTAATTTTTATTTTTTCATGACTTTATTTGAATAGATATAACAAAATAAATTTCACATTCTCATTGTTACATTTTCTTTTCTACAAGATGGTGTTATCAGATTTTCAAACCGACGTTTCGTCTCTGGGCTGCCATCATCAACTTTGTTTTTTTAAATACGGCCCTGGATTTTTTATTACGGACTTTAAGAGCTTCTAAGGTTCCAGAATCAATGATGTATCGCACTTAATCGAAAAACTCATATTAATGGCATTTTTCATAAGAACTCATGAGTCAGAGAGAGACAGAAAACAGATTTTTGGTAAGATCTTACCAGGAAATCATTAAAATTATTTTTTTTTAAAAAGTGCGATACAACAATGAGAATGTGAAATTTTAGATTTGTTCCAAATCTAATCCCACACAACTATTTACTTGGGTAAATTGTTAAAAATATAGCCTAGAGCCTATGGTTTGAGGCTTGACACTTTAAAAATTATATTATTTATTAACCACTTCTTATGTTAGTTTTAAGCTTTCTTTGTGCAAAGCTTTAATGCGTAAACAAAGGTTTTTGTTTTTAATCCTATTAAAAGTCCATTTTCTGTCTCTCTCTCTAACACATGAGTTCTTATGGAAAATGTCACTAATATTAATTTTTCGAATAAGTGCGATACATCATTAGTTTTGGGATCTTAGAAGCTCTTAAAATCCGTAATAAAAAATCCAGGGTCGTATTTAAAAAAACAAAGTTGATGATGGCGCTCAAAGACGAAATGTGGGATTGAAAATTTGATAACACCATCTTGAAGAACAGAAAAAGTAGCAATGAAACCGTGAAATTTATTTTGTTCTATCTATTCAAATAGAGCCATAAAAAAATAAAAATTAAATCGCGAATATTTGTTTTTTTCCAAAAATTTTCGGAAGTATTCGGAATTTTTAAACTTGTAAGGTGGCAGTTTGATCAGAATCAAACTGCGCAACTTTGCCTCCATTTAACCGACTTCGTATCTTCTAGTGAATTTGGGACACCATGTACTTCAAAAGAACAATTAAAGCGGAAAGAATGCCTTTAAAATCGCACGCTACTGGTACATGAAATGAAATCGAAATGACGAACCACCTACAACGTTGCCATTTTTTCTAACTATCCTTTTCTATCTTATGCATCAACTGCCCACATTATGTCTGATTGTAAACAAATGTGAATTATGAATGAAATTACAGATAACGTTATATCTCCCCCTTCCTAGATCTGTTGTAAAACCCGTTTTTACGTTTCATTAGACTCCTCGAATTCATATTTTATTTTCGGTTTGAATATTTCATAACTTTTTGGAACCCCTAGTTACTGGATTCCAATCACCGGCCAATCATTTCTGAGATCGTTAGATCGTTTTGGGACCTCTGCTTTATATATTTATTTCTTCACGCGGCAGGCTGCAGTTCGGTTGTTCGTTCCTTGAAAAATTTAATTTTAGCTCATTAATTGTGGTTTCCGCCGTCATTTTGCCCTCATAATAAACGAGAACTCAGTCGTTTATTATCTTAGAATTATTCCTAGTATCGAGTCAGTTGGCATTTTCCAGCTCCTCCCTACTTGCTGTTCTGACGTAGTTTTTTTTAATCTCGTAGAAGGAGAAAGGCAAATTGACGGAAACGAATCGAGAGCCCTTCTAAAAGTACCTTTCAAGGCGAGAAGAAGGTTTGTTGTGAGTGCAGTCTTGGAGATTCAACCTTTAATATTGTGATTTAATTCCACCGATTCTTTGGGGATATATTGTGGTATCTCTGGGTTTTTACACGACCGATTTTTCGGGATCTAAATACTGTACTAGGTAAGCATTTTCTCTGGAATTATTTTTTTCCCCTATTGCTTGTGAAGCACGCGGACGACACCATGACGCTAATGGTTTTTTCCCTTATTTCTAGGGACTTTCCAAGTTCGTCGAATAAGACCGAGACACACTAACGAGGTAATTATTGCTACAGTTTTTTTTGCCTAAATTAACGATTTAATTGCTTTATATGTGTTAACCTTTTTTGTGCCTCGTCCACCATTTGCTTTGCGTCCCATGCGTTATCTTATCTACTCCATTTTATCAAATCTGAATTTTTATTTTAATGTAAATTGAGTTTGATCATATGGGGAAGTTTATATTTTCTTTTATTTGCTGATGGTCATTGAAAATTCACTGATAACTTTTGGGGGAATTTGTTTTATAAAGAAAATATATTTATGCAATGGGGGGCTATAGTTTTTTTTTATTAAAGTATGGGGGCTTTGTCTAATGCGTATCGGGTTATTTCAGGGTTCAAATACAGGCCCACAACTTCAAATACAGGGCCATAACTTCAAATACCAGGCTACAACTTCAAATACCGGGTCACAACTTTTTCTACCCGGCTACAACTTTCACCACCAGGCTACCACTTTTACTAGCAGGCTACAACTTTCAAATACGTAGCTACAAGTCCTATCTTCGGGCCCATTTTATTGGCGAGTGATCTGCTAGTTTCACCTTCAGGGCCAGTGCCCTAGCAGTACAGACGGGTGCCCGGCACCTCTACCAGAGTTCGACGGATCTAAGTGGTATCGTATCGTACAGAAGCATTTATCAGTATTATTATTTCTTCTTTGCGATTTGTCATTATGAATTTTGCACCATAGATTGTGCCTCAAAAGAGCTAAGTTTCATTAAATCATTTACTTTTCTTGCCGATTAATAATAGTTTCTAATATTTTAATATAGATCAAGCACTGACAGTCGGGCTTTAAAACAGTTTCTATAATTTTATTCTTTTCATTCATTTTATCGAGTAATATAACCGCTCTGAATTTCCTCTCTTTATAGAGAGAATTGTGTCAAGTGGTGTAATCATTATCAATCCATGTATAATTTGAAAGAAGAAAAAAATTGATATGTTTTTATTGTTTCGTTCAAACACATCGATATAAAGTCGTTTTATGGAATTCCAAGAATGCTACAATGTTAATGGCAAACTAATATAAGTTCCTGATGTACTAGGCTCTTTTTTTTGCCCGATTTTATTTCTTCAACAATGCCTGATGCTTTTTGTTGTATGATTGGTCTTCACTGTTAAAATTATTAATGCAGGACCGGGCTTTAGGAGATTGTTTGATAATAATAGCTTAACATTATGAAATTATGATCTAAATTGGTAGAAAAAAAATGGCAACCCACTTTTCTTGTTGCAAACTGAAAGAGCATCCCAACTTAATATGTCTGATTTGTAAAAAGGTGTATCACCAGAGCTGCTTCAATAGAAGCAGGAAAACATATGAGGTTGTGGAGGGTCAGTTAATATGGTGCTCACGGCGGTGCTCTGAAAGAGCTATGGAGGGTGACACGGAGGTCACTGACGATTTGAGAGGTATAATAGCTGATTTAAAGAATGAAAATGACTGCAAGATGCAGCATATAACTCGTTTAAAACGCACATAGGCCTCATTCGCATTGGATGCATCTACTACGTAGGAACAATACATTAAGGAGATTGAGTCATAAAGTGAAGATTCATGAACATCGTAAAAAGATATTGGATCTCACAGCTAGAGAAACGCCTTCTCAAATAGAGTATCGTAATTCTTCTAGTCAAACTTATATCGCTACCAAAGACAATGATGTCCAAACTAAGGATAACACAGTCAATGGAGCAATATCACTGCTGAGAAACCAGTTGGAGGATGAAATGGAAGTCACGCCAAATATGCAAAACGAGTCTAATCGGTCAGTTTCTAATGATATGGAAATTGATATTTTAAGGCTAACAACGGAACATATAAAATTAAAGGACAGAATTGTTGATCTAGAAAATATGAGGCTAAGTTTAGCTACTTCAATTGAAACACTCTCAGCTGAAAATAATTTGCATGTAATGGAGATCTCACGCCTAGAGAAACAACTTCACGAATTCAACAGCTGCGGACCGAGTGTGTTACTTTCAGAAGAAATGAACGATTGCAGAATGATGTTTGATAAGGGGAAATCAGATGGTGGTCGCATCAGGAGGAGAATCTTGATTCTGGGAGATGTAAGTGCCAGGAACTGTTCAGTTATTTTAAACTCTATTCTGTGCAATGACTTATATGAAGTGACAGGTATAGTGAAACCATTTGCAACATTTGAAGAAATAACTAAGACCATTTTTAATGCCACCCAGAACTATGCACAGAATGATTTTGTTGTTGTATGAGTTTTAACGTTAGGAGAGTGCTTGGGATTGCGGTTTTAAGACAAGTGTTCTCAATTAGCAGATTCACTAACTTGATTGTTTGCTACGAAAGCAACCTTCAGTTAGATAATAATAAGTATATGTATAGTAGAATAAAGCAATATCTCAAATTGTATAGTAGGAAGAGTAGGGCCTCAATAATGACAATAGAAAATTTTAAGTTTGGGCAAGGCCCTAGGCTCACACGCATGGCGTTGAACAAGTCAATATCGGACTGCATCACGGGTTATTGTTCCACCAGAGCAGCACTTATATCTGTGCCTAGGTGCATTGACCTTCATTCGAGTACTCATTCCGGCAACGCGTATGATGATAATTTTAGAAGCGAGTTAATGGAGAATAGGCATGTTGTAGGGGGAAATAATAATTTTTTAGACACCTCTATTCTTCTATCTCCATGTCAATGATGGTTCTGCATATCCAGTCGGTCAGGAATAAATCGGATGAACTTTCTGTCTTGCTGGATAGTCTGAATCATCCAGAACTAGCGCTCCTCTGCGAGCACTGGTTGAGACCTGGAGAACCAATATGTTTACAACATTATGTAGTGTTGGATAGTTATTGTCGCTCGAATCTTACTCATGGGGGAACAATGATACTTGTGAAGGAGTCATTCTTGAGCTTGTGCTGCTTTGAAATGTATGGTAGATTTAGTCATTTAGTGGAGGATAGGGTGTTTGAAATGTCAGTGACTCATTGTCCTGACATGGAGTTGTTTGTTTTATGTTTGTACAGAGCTCCAACGGGCAACGTTGCTGATTTTTTGCTTAGGCTTGAGCTCGTATTGTCGGATTTACCTTTAGGGTCTGCCATAATTCTTTGTGGCAACTGGAACATAAATTTTATGAATTCACATGATGCTGATACGCAGTTACTGGGGGGGTGGGGGGTGGGGCTATTAACTTCGTTTGATCTGCAAATGGCAGTGGACTCACCTACGCGAATTACATCTCACTCATCTACTTTAATTCATTACGTGTGTACTAATATAGAAATAGATAAGGTTGAATGTAAGGTAATAAATGCAGCACTGTCTGATCATGAAGCTATTTCGTGTAGGTTTGTCGTGAAGAAAAAGAATAATGGTGCAATTAGAGGAAAAAGAAAGGGTAGACTGTTTACACGGCGGAACTATAATAGGTTCGCGGAGGTTTGTAATGGTGATGATTGGCAGTCCATCTTGGGTGACACCGATCCTCTTGGGGCTTTCCACAAGAGGCTGTGCATGCGTTTTAATTCCTGTTTTCCAATTAAATATTTAAGGCATACATCTAGAAAGCCCTGGGTAACAAAGGGAATAAGAGTTTCTTCCAGGAATCTGCGTTGTCTGCATTATGTTAGGAAGTTCTTCATTGACAATATATTCTTCAATACATTTTTTAATAGGTATAGAATGATTTATCGTCGTACCATAAAGATTGCTAAATATATCTATTACCAAGATTTAATTAATTCTTCCAGAAACAGACAAAGAGAAGCTTGGAATATTGTCAATGAAATTAGGGGTAAGAGTAGGCATGACAGGGCAGATTCTGGGCTGAATCCTGATCAATTGAATTATTTTTTCTGCTCTATAGCGGCTTCACTTTCGAATAAAGCAAATTTATGTGGCGACTATAGAAAATATTTAAAGAATGTGTCTGTAAGGAATTCCTTTTATTTTGCACCGACTGATACCTTGGAACTAAGAGCAATACTTGGTAAAACAAGTTGGTAAAACATCGGGTTGGGATGATATTTCTGCAACAGTATTGTTGAAGCTCCCGGATTCGGTTTTGGGGGTCTTGGCTGAATGCATTAATGTATCTTTTCTAAGTGGATCATTTCCCTCTTCTTTGAAGATTGCTACTGTTACTCCATTATTTAAGGGTGGTGATGGGAAATGTCCTTCACACTATAGACCGCTCTCCTGCCCACTTTATCGAAGGTCGTTGAGAAGATTTCCAAAACAAGAATGGTCTCCTTCCTGGAGGCCTAAACAGTTTGGTTTCCAGACTGCAAAGGGGACGACGGATGCAGTGTTTGCATTCTTGGAAGACCTATACTTGGAACTCAACGATGGGGAGGCCGCCGCAGCAGTGTTCTGTGATCTGTCGAAAGCATTCGACTGTGTGGACCATGGAATACTGCTGTGGAAGCTTGAGTCCTAGGGGTTTCGAGGGACATCACTGAGCTGGTTCAAGTCTTACCTAACGGGAAGACTTCATAGTGTTTCTTTTAATCAGTGCAGTTCTGAACAACGGAAGCTGGACTATGGTGTGCCTCAGGGATCAGTTCTTGGCCCGATACTATTTTGGATTTATATTAATGATTTCTCGGGTCTGGACATCTCTTGACAGTTCACCCTGTTTGCGGATGACGCAACCATTCTGTGGCATAATAATGATGTCACGGTACTCGGCCAAACTATAAACACTGATTTGGTAAAAATTAAGCAGTGGTGCGATGCAAACCGCTTGTCACTCAATGTATCGAAGACTAGTGTAATGTCCTTTGGATGTAGCTTGGATGTTGTGAGTTTGGGGAGTGAGAGCTTGAGTAACTTGTCGCATCTGAGGTATGGGATTTGTTTTTGGGGAGTGTGTTCAAGGCGACTATTTGATAGCGTGTTTGTTTTACAAAAAAGAGCGGTTAGATGCATGTGTGGAGCCCGTCCGAGAGATTCGTGTAAACCACTTTTTCTTATGCACGGTATACTAACATCGCCGGCCTTGTTTATTTTGGAATCTGTGTGCTTAATGCACAAAAAATATAAGACTGACACAAATGCCATACATCATTATCCCACTAGGAGTGCTGGTAATTTACCGTTGCCTATACCCACTTCTACACGAACAAAGAACTCTGTCATTTACAACAGTAGGCAGCTATTTAATCACTTACCCATTCACTTAAAGCGGATGCAGAATGATAGGGGGAGTTAAAAGATTGCTTATTTCCCCGAGCCTATTATAGCGTGGCCGAGTTTCTTGGGGAAAACTTTTAAATGTATTTCGTAATGGTAAACGTTCCTATGTATCTAGATGCAGTTCGGACATATTTGTATATCTGTTATTTTATTTTAATTTTTATCTATTATTTTGTATTTTGTATGTTAGTGCTTTGTCTATAGGAATTGTTATTTCTTGACAATAAAGCTTGATTTGATTGATTGATTGATTGATATAATATAAATCAAGCATTGACAGTCGGGCTTTAAGACAGTTTCGATAATCTCATTGTTTTCACTCATTTATTGGGTCCATTGATTTAATTACTGTGGCCATTTAACTTTACCTATAACTATTGCTACCTGTATAATTGGTGCAGCAACCAGCGCACGCATACATATATGTAATTAGCTTAGGTATAATCAAAGTGATCACTTCGGATTGTAGTATTTAGCGCACTTAGTTGTAAGGCACACAGTAAAGTCCATTCAAGGCTATTGCGCTGTTACGTCAGAATTTCTGACGTCAAAAGAAAAGATCCGTACGTCTTAGATAGACTCGTACGTTATTTTTTACACTAGCCAAAAGATGTCTCTGTACCTGTTTTCTATTCCGGAGCACGTTCCGTTTGTATCAATTTTACATACTTATGACAATATTGTTTTAAACGTCTGGGCATCTGAATAATACTTTTGACAGTTCGTTTAATTTAAAATAATAATATGCTTTTTATCATCTAAAATCCGTTTAAAAACGATTTTAAATGGCAAAATTGTATAAAAATCCGAAAATTCGGACTTTTTTTAGGCCGATAGCCATGGCTTCGGACGAATTTGTCGTGGATTTTGAAGCGAAAATTTATTTTAAATTCAACCGTCCATTAAAAATAAGCTGTGCTATGGATCCAAATACACTGCGAATATAATAATTATAAAATAATACTTTTGACGGTTCGTTTAATTTAAAATAAGCTTTTTTATCGGCTAAAATCCATTTGAAACGATTTTAAATGGCAAAATTGTATATAATAGCGGCTAGAATTGGTTTGCGCATTTCCGTCTCATTTGCTGAGATTTGTCCTCATATCGCCGCGTAAGATGTTTATACATCAAAAATACATTTTTTCTATAGATATAATTTTTTAGTATTATCAAATAAAAAAAAATATTACTTACATTGTGCACAGCTTTCCAGGGTAAAAGTGGTCTACCAGCATCTTTTTCATGTATGAAATAATGCACTAATTTTAAAATTAAAGCTTGCTCTTTCTCACTGAACCGGAGGGGCATCTCAAAACGATTTTTATTAGCAATTATTAGCGTAAAACACAAACTAACTACCAACAAATCAATAAATGAATAAAATCCGTTATTTTCGTTATGATATTTTGACATTGACGCAAATCGATGTCAAAGATTTCAATTTGACGGACCAATTTAGAACATACGTTCATTGCATAAAGAAAGATCGAATGATATGACGTAACAGCGCAATAGACTTGAACGGACTTTACCGAGTGTTAATAACATAATTGGTCTCCGTACAATCTCCATATTGTACTCTATTTGTCAATTACGTTAATAGTCATTTGACATTCCTTTGTTTTAATTTTTTTTTACTGTAGTATTGTTGCAGTGTTTAAAAGAAAAAGAAGATACTTAGTAGCAAATAGATTGTTCCTTAAATTATAGATTGTATTTTCTTGTTAGGTTAAGATTAGGTTTGATTTAATAAGGGTGCCTAGCCACCCTGCACAACACCAGCGGAGCTTTTTCAGTTTAGTTGGGAAGAACTGGTGGCGCTCTAACGACCCCACTACCGGGGCCGGGCATTTGTAACACGACTCTCCGGGGCTAGGTTTCCTTTTAATTAAAAATCTTTACTTTTACCTTCAATAAGAAAAAGGTGTTGCAAACTTATGCTTAACGTAGTAATTTATTTTGAAAATGATTTAGGATCTCGATTTAAGGCAATTCAAATAGCGTCCGAACTCTAAAAGTTCCACAAAGCACATTGTATAACTTAGTATATCCAAACAGAGAAACGGATTTCGAATTTAGAAGGAACACGTATGGAAACGTTTCCAGGGGCAAAATTCGAATTACGAAGTAACTTACAAAATGCATGGCCGAAAGGAACATATTACTTTATAAACTATTTACCGACAAGTCACCAGAAATTCAGATCTCAAAAAGTTCTTTATATTTGAGAATTAGGAAAATGGGCTTTAGCTTCAAAAAGGAGGACGGATGACAACATTTATTGGAAATGCCGGGAATCAGATTGAAAAGAATTTTATTTTTAAATAAATATCAAGGTGGTAAAAAAGAATATAATATATTTCATCAGTCTAAAGTCTAAAAGAATATATAAATCGGATTTTCTGGATGAGACATGGGTTTTTAGCAAAAGTGGGGATAGAAGACTGTGGCAAAATGTTAGTAAATATAGTAATTACAAAAAAAACTGGAAGCGGGATACGTTACGTTATTGTTCATGCCGAAAATAAAAATGGATTTGTGACAAATGCATTCCTAATTTTTAAATGTAAATAAGAAACCAGGTGATTATTACGAAAATATGAATCCCGTAAATTTTGAGAAGTGGTTTAAAGATCAACTTATTGCAAACTTAGAAGAACCATCCTTAATTATATTGGAGAACGGAACTTATCATACTCGTCTAGAAGAAGAAATTCCGATAAAAGGCTGGAACAAAAAACGTCTTTTAGAATAGCTTGGAAAGAAGAATATCTCCTTTTCAAATATGCTGTTTGGAATTTGGTGGAAAAGCAAACAGTGACGGAAACAAATTATCATTTGGATAAATACGTTGCGAAGCATGGTAATTGTACAGCTTAGTATAACAATCAGCTGGAACTCTCTCGGCCGGCACCTTTGAAGTATTGTCTCCGAACAGAAAAAGATGAAAGTCACGCTGTCGCTCTCTCACCAAGGAGAGAATCCGGCACCGTACTAAGGATATTCTATTTTCGAATTACAGGACCGTATTATCAGGTTGTTGGTTATTGGTTAAAATCGGATGCTATGCTGATTATTAGTGATTGTTGTATTCATTAAGGAAAAACGAATTAATAAACACATTGAAACAATGCAAATACGCAATTTCTACAAGGAGAGTATACACATGGTGTAGGAATTTCACAGGTCGAAAAATAAAACAAACAAAAAATATGGTCAATTGAAAATCACAAATAAACATTAGGTAATTAAATTCAAATAAATACTAAAATACATACATTTGAAGGGAAGCAGTAAGAAATACTTTGGTTTCATGAGATTGATTTTTCAAGGCCATATAACGACATGTTTTGGAATTTTCGTCTTGCAAGAGAGATAAAGTATATGACTCTCTCTCTCCCTCTTTCTCTCTTATGGAATTGGTAAATAATTATTCAGTTTTTATGAGACGAAGTGCAACGTGAAACTAACCGAAAGTTGATTGGAGGCCTAACCCAAACTAACTAAATCTATTAAAATTGATCCTAACGTATCGGAACAAGTTCAAATGACTAAAATAAGTTGAGACTAAGTGAAACTAATCGAAAGTTGATTCGACGACTAACCCAAACTAACCAAATCTATTAAAATTGAATATAACGTATCGGAACCGGTTCAAATGACTAAAATAAGTTGAGACTAAGTGAAACTAACCGAAAGTTGATTAGACGACTAACCCAAACTAACCAAATTTATTAAAATTGATTATAACGTATCGGAACCGGTTCAAATAAGTAGAATACGTTGAGACTCAGTGAAAGTAACCGAAAGTTCATTGGACGACTAACCAAAACTAACCAAATATATTAAAATTGATTCTATCGTATCGGAACCGGTTCAAATGACAAAAATAAGTTGAGACCTAGTGAAACTAACCAAAAGTTGATTAGACGACTAACACAAACTAACCAAATGTATTAAAATAAGTAAAATAAGTTGAGACAGTAAAAATAGCCAAAAGTTGATTAGACGACCAACCAAAACTAGCCAAATTTATTATAACGTATCGGAACTAACTCAAATGACTAAAATAAGTGAAACTAACCGAAAGTTGATTAGACTACTAACCAAAACTAACCAAATCTATTAAAACTGACTATAACATATTGAATAAGAAAAATAAATTGAGACTCGATAAAGAAGTATTGACTTCTATCACGTGAAGTATTGACTACTACTCGCAGCTTTTGTTTTATTTGTTTTAATCTTATTTTTTTTAATATTTATTGTGCTTGGCGTAAAAAGCAAACGAACCTGTTTATTTAATTTTTCTATTTTTTTTATTAAAAATAAAGGCTCCATTTTTCCACTTAACAAAGAAATAAAATAAAATAATTTTATATAAAAATATCAAAAACTATTTAAAATTACGCCAAAAAAATAAATAATTTAAAAAAATATAAAAATTAAAACAAAAGTCGCGAGTATCACAGTATACATTTCACGTGATAGACGTGAATTCTTTTTTATCGATTCTCATGCGCATGGTTATGATGTCACAGCCGCTTACACATTTTCATCCCATTTGCCGAGATTTACCCTCATACCGCCGCGTAAGATGTTTACACATCAAAAAATTCTTATTTAAAAAAAGAAAGTTGAACGGAAAAAGTGACAATGCAAAAGTGGAATCCCTTTTTAAATAAGCCCAGGAAAAATATAAAACGATTTGCCAACATTTTGGTTATTCGGGATATCTCCGGAAATACTCGGGATTTTAAAACTTTCTAAACGGCATATTGTTAGGCATATATGCGCAATTTTGCCCTAATTTGACTGCCACTGCTATGTATCTCTTACGGTTTTCGAGATCCCTATCATATACTCGAATTCGAACCACCCTGTACATTAAGAATATTCAAGTTAGAATTTGGGCCCAAGAAAATATCACAACTTTGGACTAAGCTGTGAAAATAATACATTATATCGTAGTTATGATTAGATGTTTACCTGTCTTTATCACTAGGAAACCGAAAGAAGCTTCTATCACAATTATATTTATATACTTTTACAGCATTTAGCAGCACAAACGTGTCCCCACTTTGGCAAACTCATGATATCACAACCTATAAAATCGATATTCAATATTTAACACTTTTAACTAAGCCCATGTTCAATTGATTCAAAATCTAAGGAACAAATGATCATGGCGAATCCGCCACCGACGCTACTGCCGGCCGTGATCTTCCCCATAATGGCACCGTGCGCAAGGATCGGCGCAAACCGTTCTCACCAACGAAGAGTCCTAGCTGATTGTACTAAGCTGTGGAATAAGTATGAAAAAATAATATACTGGAGTAGCGGAGAGCAGCAATATTGCCTCCTAAGAAACATTTTGAGTATTATTGTTGTAGCCAATATTTAAAGGTCCTTTTAAAGCTTGAGAGGGCTATTACAACCTTTTCATAAAGCGACGTTAAAGCTTTATGTGTCTCATAGGACTAAAAGACCCCAAAAGACCTTTCCAGGTTGCTTAAGGGCACATGGCAAACATACATAACAAAGAGAAACGTCAATGTCTAGAGCTCCTAACTCGTAACATAAAAATTTGACAGTAAGAAACCCAAATACTTCAGAGAGAACAAAATTGGCAAAAGAAGAAGTCCAAAGCAACAATAAAGTAATTAGATAATGCGGTGGAGTTAACTTTTGCGAGTCGCGCCGTTCTAGATGTCTTAATGCTCACCGTACTGGTTAGTTGCTCATGCATGGATAATACTGCAGTTTCACGTAACAAATCACATCAAATTGAATAAGCTGTGTCTTCAGTGGTTAATTATAATTAAGCAGACTGATACGATGAGGAAAGTCAATTGGAAAAAATTATTATTGCTCTTAACGTCATTGCTTCCTCAATAGTTGCTACTAAAATTGTACTTCAATGTATATAATCCATCTTAATCACTAAATGAATTATAGGCATTACTTATCAGAATAAATATTGTAAGGGCGTATAGTTCCTATGTTATTCTTATATTATACCACTATTTAATTACCACTAAATGTCAACCCCACTTACGTTTTTCATTAATAACTGCAATACATCAGCTGCGACATTTTCAGTGGCTTGTTCCTTAGTTTCCGCAGCTTCGCTCATTACCAGTTCCCCATTAGTGAGATTAATTTGAGCTTTATATTTCTTACCAGTTTGGAAATACTGGTATCTTGGTATGCCCAAGCCGTTAGATTGATAGTAGGTTAGTAATCTTACGCTGGCCGGTGTATTTGCCAGCTGTTGCTAAAACCAAAAGTAATATTATTTAATTCTGTTAAAAAAGTAAATTTATTTCCTAAATAAAATTTATATTCATCTAAAAATGTCCTGTGCGAAAAATCGAAAAAACCCGAAACACAAACGCTTAACAGGTTAACTTATTAACTTATTTTCAAAACAATGCATTCTAGCGTGAAACCGAATTTTAATAATTTAACAACCTAGATAAATTCCCCTTGATAGCAATGAGATGTGTCCCAAATTCGAGTCTTATCACTGGGATCTCGGAAGCTATAAGAGATATGGGGTCGGTTAAATTACTGTTGGAAACATGCGAAATCTATTGCCAAATAATACAGTTAAAACAAATCTGAGACCTCCAAGTTTTAAAATTTTGAGAAAAACTAAAATTTTGTGTTTCTGCGTTCTTTATTTAAAGAGTTAATTCAAAATAAATACATTTTCATTTCTACAAAATGGTGCTATCAAATCTTAAATCGGCAGCAGCCTAAATTTTTTTAAAAGCGTACCTGGATGGTTTCCTCAATTAATTTTTCAAGAGCTTTTAGTCATAATACATACGCAATATAAGTCAAAATGTCAAAAAACTTCCTGAAATGTCCTTTTATGGATGTTTGTTCTATTAAGCATGAGTGTGGCACAAATGTATCTAATATTTTCATTTATCTCTTGAAACAAAAGCATAAAAAAAGAGACGCAGTTTTTCAAAATGTTTACAAAAGGTAACTCACATTTCTTTTTGCTGCATTACATGCTATAAAATTTCGCCATAATTTAACCGACCTCCCATATCACTTATAGATTTCGAGTTTCCAATGGCGAGGATTGAATTGCGACGCCCTGTAATTAGAGAATAATTCTTTCAAAATATGGGTCTCCAAGTTGTAACAGTTCGATTTTGCCAATTTTAAAATTTAATTTATATGCCGCATTTAGGGGAAAAATGATGCTGTATTTTGCACGCATGGGTTTATTAATTCTAAATTTATTAATTGCTTTGCCAACAATTCGCTTGAAACTGCCATCGCCTCGGTTTATTAATTCTAAATTTATTGCTTGTAAATGCCACTTTCCTAATATGAATTAACTACATTTTAAGTATAGGTTAGCTATATATTTGTAATAGATTTTATGATTCGTTGTGACTATTTATTTTAGTTGATAAATGATGTACATTATTATTAAAATAGCTTGGCTTGTTTTATATTGCATTATCGTTTTGCCTAAATTAATGATTTGATTGCTTATCTGTGTTTTTTTTTTGTGCAAATATCGCCATTTGCTTTTCTCACGTGTTATCTTATCTACTCCATTTTATCTGATCCGAATTTTTATTTTAATGCAACTTTAATTTTGATCATATGGGGAAGTTTATATATTCTTTTAGGGGTGATTCATACCTATCTTTTTATATTCAAGTTGTCTGAACCTTAATATCTCTTTTATTTGCTTTATTGCATTGCAAGTCCATGGGTTTTTTTTTGTCTGGGAAAATTTGTTTTATAAAGAAGACGTATTTATGCAAAA
>MU185243.1:58494-77489 GCA_016904865.1 Pissodes strobi | reverse complement strand
GGGGGGGGGGTCTATGATTTTTATTAAAGTAAGGGGGCTTCGTTTAATGCGTACTGGATTATTTCAGGGTTTTTCTGGAGGGCCAGAACCTTTATTGGCCACAACTTTTTCTGGAGGGCCAGAACCTTTATTGGCCACAACTTTTTCTGGAGGGCCAGAGCTTATTGAAGGTCCACAACTTTTTTTTCTAGAGGGCAAGAAGCTTCATTGAAAGGCCAGAACTTCTTTCTGGAGGGCTAGACGTTTTCTGCCCTGGAGGGCCAGAAGTCCATTCTTAAGGACTATAACGTTTTACGGAGGGCCAGAACCCTTATCGAAGGGCTACTACCTTTTATTTCCCTCACTGGAGGCCATCGTGAGCCCACTCCTGGTTATCTATAAGTGCCGGCGCCTCTAGCAGAGTTCGACGACGGGATCTGGGTATCGTACTATAAGCTTTGTGTCTCATTGTTTCTTATGTTTATCCATTTAGTATAATTACTCTTCGTTTTCTTTTATTCATATAAATCAAACATTGAACGCCGAGTTCTGAGGTAGCTCATTGATTTTAATTAATTTAATTTACATTTTATTCACTGGTTTATCGGACCAGTTAATCTGATTGCTTTGAATTGTTTTCTCATTTTAATAAAAGTCAAGCGCTGGCTGGATAATTTCATGCCTTTCATTCATTAGTCGGGAGATATAACCGCTCTGAATTTTATCTCTTTATCATATGAATCAAGCGATCGCCATACTTCCAATAGTTTTATTCTAGTTCGGTTCTCTTATTAACTTGTCGAGTCATTTGATTTAATTACAGTAGCCGTTCGTTGCTACATACTATTATTGCTACATCTAAAATCAGTGCAGCTATTAGCGCACGCATACCTAGTTGTAAGAAGCTTAGTCAACGTCAAGTGATCACTTTCATAAGTAGTATTTAGTGCATTTAGTGGTAAGGCATATAGAACCGAGTATTTCCAACTGAATTGGTCTCTGTACAATCTTCACATTGTACTATGTTCATTTTATCAATTACTTTAACAGGCATTTAACATTCTTTTGTCTTTACTTAACCACATTTTAATTGAACCTTTTTCTCCAGATAGATTGTTGCTGTGTTTTCAAAACTTAGCAAATATATTGTTCCTTAAATTTTTAGAGTGTGTTTTCTTGATAGGTTAAGTTAGTTGATTATAGTGCCACAATTTTTCTAGCTTTCTGGATAGTTTGAAATTAAGTATCTGTTGATTTTTTTTTAGCTGACCTAGTCACCCTGCACAACACCCGCAGAGCTTTTTCCGTTTAACTGGCGAGAACGGGTGGCGCTCAAACGACCCCACGACAAGGGTCGGGCTTTGTAACGCGAATCTTTCCGGGGCTAGGTTCCTTTTTAATTAACAAAAAAAAAATAATAAAAAAAAAATAATAAAATCTTTACTTTCCTTTTCAACTTCAATCGGAAAAACGTGTTGCAAAGCAATTCAAAATTGCAAAATCTCAATAGCGGTTCACGAAAATGTAGGTATTTATCGCATACTTAATCTTAGATGTAATTATCGTTCGAAGAGTAACATTTATAGATTTCATGTGATACAGAATTCAAATGCAACGAATTAAAAATTACAAAATATCACACACTAAAACAGAAACAATACTTGTCTCATCTCAAGTTTGTCTATTAATAACTCATTTGAGTTCCAACTTCAATACCTTGAATTAGATAATACTGGAATATACCCAAATACTCAGGTGATATGCAAGATAGCGAGTTATGCCCTGTCTCCGCAGATATATTTAATATAGTTTTACTTGTACAGTCAATGATTTAACACATAAAATTCAAATGTTGAATCAGGATCTTGGTATCGATATAATAAAGCATGTTCGACCTAGTAATGCGACGAATAAAAACGATATTGTTTCTTTTAATAATGCAAAAACCTCCGTGTTTTTAAACATGTTTGAACCCTGAAATATTAAAGGAAAAAGTAAAAACTGATTATTTAGTAGCCTATAATCGAAAGACAAAAAAACGCAAATAAAATAACTGAAACTGAAAACTTTATTTGAAAATATAAATACTTAGGTCACCGAACATTAACAACAGACTAGAAGGCCCACTCTCAGTCGGCACTTTTGATGTAGCCCTTACAAAGGCGAGACGCCAGACCTTAGACCAGACGGGGTGAAACGTGGCACGAGGCCAAAGGGGTTAACCAGCATTTCACCAGGTTCCGCGACGGGGCAAGCAGGGAAATACTGGGGGGCGGGGCTTAGAGTGAACCTTCTTGTCTATTGTTGATGTTCGGTGCTTAGGCTTAGTTATCGTTATGTTGGGGTTTGGAACCTTCGCCAACATGCACTAAAACGGAGTTTTATCCACAATACCGAAACAGAATTATTGCACTCGACGCGCGTTTCGCTAACCATGTTAGCATCATCAGGAGTTTTAATCTCCTCATGATGCTAAAATGGTTAGCGAAACGCGCGTCGAGTGCAATAATTCTGTTTCGGTATTGTGGATAAAACTCCGTTTTAGTTAGTTATCGTTGACAGACATGATATTAAGACTCATCAGGGATTTAGAATCAGAGTACTGTTCACCGCGGCTTTTTTCCTTCCACTTCATCATAATAATTGTCGGGCGCACAAAAAAAAAAACCAGGACCTCACTAAAGCAGCATTCAAATCCCACAAAGGGCAGTTACAGACACCAACACTTAATAAAAGATAAGACACAGATATGGACTGAAACTATAAAAATGGCCCGGTTCGGTTGGAGAACCCACAAAAGGTAAAATCAAAATTAATTCCAACCAGCACCAAAAACTGCTGACTCAAAGGTAGGTCGACGTAGAGTCACGCCAGTAAATCGGAAACTCAAGGAGCAAGCCTACGAGAATCCCCACTTCGAAAATTTCACTCTACCAATACATGGCTTGACAAGTCACATGTTCCTCTTAATAATTCATCCAAGGAATTTAGACAATAGAAATCGAGATTTCGATGTATCGGCATCTAACATAAAAACTACTCGGAGTAGCCAAAAGGGCATTGTCGTTAAACCACTCCGTCTAATAAAAATTCCTAATTAATCCGAAGGTAATTAAGTAATTGCGCGCGATGCCCGACTCGACACCCAATCCAAAAACAGTATGCGTTAAGGTTACCACCCATCATTCGCCCGCGACGTCAAAGATTCACGGTAACATAGCTATCCGGAAACGCTAGAAACCACCGACTTTAATCTAGGGGTCCTTACGCGCCAAATTCAATCCATCCAAAGTTGATGTTTGTTTAGCGACGCAAATTTTTCACTTAACTGCTTCGCCCAGAGGTCTCGTCAGAACGATACAGAAACTACAAGGGTGTTTCGCTAACAAATATAAATGCACTCGAAACGCTAAATGGTGGCAGAGAGTTCCAATGCTTCGATATACGATAGCCAAATCGGCCCTTGACAAGCTATAAAACACAACACCTTCATGTTACAGTTTCACCTTCTACCTTCACTCTTAAAAATTGCAATGTGCGTATTGAAAAGGATTTTTTTTGAACGGAATCTAGTAGAAAATATATTTCCATTTTCAATATTTTTAAAAAACAGTAACATTCAGATAACTCGCATTTAATAATTCCCTTTCTAGTCAAAAAGGTGAAATGTAAGATTATAGTAGTTTTTGTATTTTATTCTCGGAAACTGATAAATAAGACAATTAAAAACATAAAAATCCGATTTTAACATCATTAGTTCGACCACACGAAAACCCGTTTTCATTTAGAAAATATTGATATATTTAGTTTGAATGTGAACGCATAAAAATGTAGAAAAAAATATTTATTGCTGCAGTAAATTATACATATACTTTAAGTATCAACAGTCCAGGAAGATTGGATTAATTCTGGATGATCGGCTAAACTGGTAATCCCGCACTGAGCATATAGCAAATAAATTAATACCTACAAAATTGAAATAGATCATTACCTTCTATAAGTAGGCCTACTGGCTAATATTAAAATTGCAGTGCCATCAAATTTAGTCAATTGCTTTTGTCATAAGAATAGCATTGAAGAGCCCAGTAAAAGTATTGATTATTTTACCGCGCGTATAACGTTGATTGTCACGCTGGACGGCTGGAATTCCCGTCTCCAACTGGCCGTCTTCGATATATTGTGTATCCAGTGTTGCCAAATTGGGGGCGCTTTATCGGAATTTGGGCTATTTCTCACTGTAGTTTGCGACGAATTATTTTTCAAAGAAACGGTTACGATTTAAAAAAAATAATGCTGCAACCCGAAAAATATTTGTCTTGGATTACTGGTTTACCATTTCCAACCGGTTATCCGATAAGGACATAGGGTTAGGGCATAGGGTCCAAAAATGCGAATTTTGTAAGTTGTCAGGTGACACGCAATTGCCAATTTCGCATATTTTCTTTTTATTTAGGGAATTTTAGTGATGTGTGTAACTTGGTACCTTTAAATATCGGATAGTATCAAATATTAAACCACATATATCCAATACTTTTTATGTGGATATTAACTTGGATACGTTAATTATTTTATTGATTATTGAATTACAATAAAACACTAATGTTGTAATATCAAATATTTGAAACATATGGAAAAAATAACAATGTAAACATTCAAGCGAGGCTTACTAGCACAACCACAAACATATTAAAACACGAGAATAGCTACAAGCCCTAAAACAAATAGAATAAAAATATTTAAAAAAATAATATTATTTTTAGATTAGATGCTTAAGTTTGCTTTGGTAAAGTTATATTCAATATAAATAAATATTTAAAATCCGGAATGTAAATACATATATAAAAAACGGAAAGCGAAGCATAACGAAATCAAAACCTTTAAGCAAATAAACGTTACTAACCTAATAACCTAATTATTTTCTAGAAATATTTAGTTCTATTTAAAAACATGATTTTTTTTAATTTGGTCTAAGACTACGAGCTCTGCTTTGGAAAATATCCTCTCACCCGGTACGGATGTTGCTACAACAGAGAAGCTTTTTCTGCAAGGCGAGCTACTCTTGGATAAATGAGCAATTGGGTAATTCCCTGTTTTTCCACCAATTAAACACATTTTCTTCAAGAATAGAGTTCGTAACTCTTTTTCTTATTTCTTCTTAAACTTGTAAATGCAATTATGTTGATCAAATGGCATTCAACAAATGCTGTAAAAATTTAAGTCCAACTAAATATACGTTAAATAGGTTTACATCTCAAATAATGTATGAAACTAACTCTACCAAACCAGCCGAGCCAAATCCGGATGGTCAGGACGAGGCAATTGGAAACTATTTCTGTGCTTTTGTGCGTGAAAATTGTAGCTAATATATCGTTGTATATTTAGGTGTACAATTAATACTGTTAAGTTTTTTTTTATACGTAAAACTATATGTTTGGGACTCAAATACCTGTTGCTTTCGTACAATGAGTGGAAATTATTTAGTGCCAGGCCGCCCGGTCGTTTGTGGTTTGTATACAACAAGTTTATGTTTTCTTCCTGTTAAATTGCATCGGTTTCGACTAAGTTTGGGGTAAGTGATATTTAGTGTAATTATGCCTCAAAAAGGGTGTAATGCACTGTTTACTATAAGCCCTAATTCCTATAAATGTTTGCGTACTCAGGCTCCTATTATTTTACCTCATCTAACAGTGGTATACACCGGCAGCTCTTAACTGGAGTTAAGGATTTGACTACAGTTATTTCAATATTTTTATGCACCGTCACTTAAAAAAGGTTTAACTACAGTTAAATTTAGTCCATGAAATTTCTAGGTTTAGCGAGAGATTAACAAACTAGCTGCTTCATGCGCATGCTACAAACCGCGCAATATAATTATTATTTTAAACCTGTACAAGATCCACCATATTTTAAATATTAAAACCTAATTCCTATTTAAAGCATGTAAAAAAGATCATTTTGGTTTTGTAAAATACAGTTTCTGATATTAAATTTGAAAGCAAAATTAGGCCAAGCGACAGGGGGTTTCTATTTGCAAAAGGTCGAACAGAAATGAAATTTTGTGGGATGGTAGAGATAGGTCCCCTGATAGTACATTTAAGTTTGCGACCTCGGGGGGGTGCCGCTCGAGGGGTGGGGGGATGAAAACTCTGCTTCGCGGCGCTTGGAGGAAAGTAGCACCGTTGGAGTAGGTGCTATAAAAAAAAAGTTCAAATAAAATATGTAGAAAACAAAATTACGCACAACTTTGGTTTTATGCACTTTTTCGCTCCGACCAATATTTTCTGCTCTACGGCGCGCCAAACTTGGGGGGTAGTTTGCAAATTTTAACAAAATCAGAGTTTAATCGCGGATTGAATCAAATATGGCTACCAAACAATTCTGGTATATTTTTTTTTCTGTAAGAGTAAGGTTTTCTACGTAAACTGATGCTTGATTCGTTAAATTTGACCTTATATTATAAAAGATATGATTTTTTGAAGTGCGCCCTTACATACTTGGATATGGGCATTTTTCATCTATCACGATCTACGGTCCATATTTTCTTAGTATTGCTGACCTACAATAACTTTTTTTATTTTAGTGCAAACATAATACAAGAAAATATAATTTTCAACTCGTTTCCACACCACCCTTGAGGTAGAGCTGATCGGCGGGTTCCACGGTCGATATCGGAGTTTTATGACATTAAATTGAGTCCTCATCGTCCTCTGTTGGATCGGAAACGTTTTCGGCATCTTCTGCGATGTCTTCCTCCAGCAAAATGTGGTAACTAATGTTTTCGCAGGACGTCCCAGTACAGTATAAACACAAATTCGAACATTTCAATCCTGCTTTACGGCAACCACAAGCAGGACCACAACCTTTCTGACATCTACAGGAGATAGTCTTAAGCAGAACCTCTTGAGCTGGTTCCTTTAAGATGCGTATAGCGTCTAGTCCTGTTGCGGTTTTTCGCCATCCATGATCTTCTGGAGTTTTGTGGACTCCCCGCCAGTTTTGAACTTGACAATAGGTTCGTAAGGAATGATGATAGCACGCATCGGATGTTGGTGGCAGTGACGCAAGATTAAAGGAGTTTTTGGAGATGGCCCGTACAAAGTCGGTATACCGCAGAGAATCTAACGTGAGATGTTTGCTGTCTGCACCATACTGCCGCAGCATAAACAGTTCGCCAGCGGCTGCTACTTTCGTGAGTTCTGCATTGGGGTCATCAAATACCTCAATCGTCTCGGTTATTGTAGGATTTTTTTCCAAAGTTTTAAGGAATCGAATCTTGCCTTGATTGAATAACGCCGATGTGGTGTCACAACCACTAAAGGCATGTACAAATAAAAGACATTTCGCAATAGATTCATTATATTGGAAGCTCTGGGGTGAATAGAACACATCCTCCTTATTGCCTCTACCCGGCTTGCGAAAGTAAACATTGGGGATTTCTCTGGCTTTAGCAGTCAACAGCACAAGTAAATCTACGTCTTCGGCAATAACGCAAACGGAGGAAAAAGAGGAAGCAAGTTCGATAGCAGTCTGCACAATTAATGTATCTGCATCTTCGACCGCCTGCTTAAAGGTGTAATTCTCTGCTTTCAACTTTATCTGCAGCATTGCAACGAGGCGCCTTTTGTTAAACCTGTTCGATAAAAAATTTTCTTGCGACACAGTTGGAATCATGGATTCATCGAAGATTACATTCGTGCTGCTTTGAACGGCGGTTTCTTTCAGCAGATTTCGTACCTGCTTCTGTCCCACTTTCGGGATATCCATCAAAAATAACACTAGTATTCGGCCCATAATGCCTTGTAATGTAATGAATGTAATTTGCACAAATGATTGCAAATGAATTTTGACGGCCCCACAGAACACGATGGAGCAAGAAGCCAGTAAATATAACAATAGACAATTTTCGAGCACTATTTTACAAACAATAAAAAAAATTTGGCGTGTGCTTAAGACCGCACGACAGAAGTGAAAACTTCAATTAGCGGGGTCATCGTTTGTCAGAATTTCGATCCCAGCCTTCGTTGCAGAGATATGGGCGAAAAACGGATTTCCCCCCAAAATTCCCCTTTAAACTAGAGCCCCGGTGGCCCCCCATAGGGCGCACCTGCCATAAAAATATCGACCCCGTACCTCTTCCCGTTCTCCCAAAATTAATTATTTAAGTTTTTCCTTTCTCCCCCCTCTCCTGGCCAAACGGGGGGAGGTACGGGGTCCCGTTTTCGTCCAGGATTTTATTTTTATCTTGGCTACATCCCCTGAAAATTTCAGCCCTCTACCTATACGGGAACATGCCAGTAGAAGGAGCGTTACGTTACATATCCGAGCATGACGCGTGATGCGTGACGGCTCAGTCTCATTCAACCCCGCAAAAAAAAATTGCAAAACGCGCCTAAAGAAGTTTTCACTTCAAAAATATCGCCCGTAGATCATGATAGATGAAAAATGCCCATATCAGAGTATGTAAGGGCGCACTTCAAAAAATCATATCCTTTATAATATAAGGTCAAATTTAACGAATCAACCATCAGTTTACTTAGAAAACCTTACTCTTACAGAAAAAAAATATACCAGAATTGTTTGGTACCAATATTTGTTTCAATCCGCGATTAAACTCTGATTTTGTTAAAATTTGCAAACTACCCCCCAAGTTTGGCACGCCGTAGAGCAAAAAATATTGGTCGGAGCGAAAAAGTGCATAAAATCAAAGTTGTGCGTAATTTTGTTTTATACATATTTTATTCGAACTTTTTTTTTATAGCACCTACTCCAACGGTGCTATTTTCCTCCAAGCGCCGCGAAGCAGAGTTTTCATCCCCCCACCCCTCGAGCGGCACCCCCTCGAGGTCGCAAACTTAGATGTACTATCAGGGGACCTATCTCTACCATCCCACAAAATTTCATTTCTGTTCGACCTTTTGCAAATAGAACCCCATATTTTGTACCCAACGCTTGGCCTAAATGTATTACGTGTATTATTCTTTATCGTCTGCTTAATATAATTCTGAAAATGCGTTTACTTACCTTTCACAAATCACCACAAAACTACAAATCAGAAATTTTTTGTATAACTTTAACTAATCTTAAAATTATTTTAATTTTCAATCTGTCAATATTTAAAAACAGAAAATCCCTAATAATTGCGATGATGCCAGATGCTGGATTGAACTAACTGAAAGTTAACTAACTTTCCTGCGGCGCATAAGAACAAGACTTCGATTGGCTAACTGTAGTTAATAAATTATAGTTAGCAATAAAAGCGCTGCAAACCGCTGTTAATACAGTAAAATCTGTTTCTAACAGATTGTTAACAGATCCCCATATTGATGAAAAACATTATTTTACCCTTTTAACACTGTTCATCTACTAAATAGTTATTTGTGTATTTAGAGCGCAAAGTAACGGATTGCCGCTTGAGAAAGAATGTTACTGTAGTAGTCTTTCGAAAACGGCAATCTTACTTTGCGCTCGAAAAACACACAGAACTTTTTCTACAGCCGCATATTTTATATTAAATGCTCCTTTTCCTCTATACTTATTCTGAAATTTGCAAATGACTGTCAGTTTTGACATATTATATTCGGGCTTCCGGCATATGAAGAACAGGGGTGCCAGCAACAAACTGTAACAAACGCAAGACTGTCATTTATTTATCTTCGGTTTTCATGACCATTCATAGCACACTCGACCGAAAAAGTGAGATTTTTCTTTTCCATGTTCGCGCTAGAGCGCAAAATAAGGATCCACAGCATTAGTCGATTTTGCGATTTAATTTGAATTTAGCAATTAGTTATTTTGCGCGCGGCTGTAGAAAAACGTATTTTTAACAACTGGCTAACTAAACCTGAGCAAGCATTTATTTTTCTACCCCGATTTTGAGACAGGCCAAAAAAAATGTGCTTCGTTTTCAGTGGTCGAAAAACTGCATGCACTAGAACGAGACAAAATCTTAAAACATGGGTATTCCCTTAGTTTAAAGGCTGGTTTTCTATCATCTATAGAAAGGCAAAATGTAAAATTAGCTCTCAACATTTTGTTAGATATCTGGGTCCAAAACTGTATAATAAAATTCCATTTCAAATAAGAATGCTAAGACAAAAAAATCGTTTCAAGTACAGCTTTAAAAAATACTTTCTGTTCCTAAAATTGTTTTAAAAAATATTACATTTATGCTATATAGTATCTGGCCTAGTTTTTTTATGTATTGTGTTTATGCGATGTTAAAATACTATGTGTGTTTGTCATTTCTCTTTTGCATTTTTATTATATTATATGGTTTGCTTCTGCTATTTTATCAGATTAGAATAAGGGCTTTTTGCAATAATTATTCTAGGCATATGTATGTAGGTACTAAATAGTCATAGAACATAAAAAGCACATACGGGTATGGGATTCTAGGTGCTTAAAAAAAGCAGTGTGATTATCAATAATTACGGGATAATATTTAACAATATTGTACTAAATTAATGTTCTATTGAAAATATTTAATCCTTAAATATGTAATTTTCTATTGAAAATATTTAAGGATTAAATATTTTCAACAGAAAATTAATTTAATACAATATTGTTAAATATTATCCTGTAACTATTGATAATCACACTGCTTATTTTTTTAAAGCACCTAGGATCCTGACTGTTGTTCTATGACTATGGAGGCTCTGAAAGATTTTGTTAGGAATTTGGCACCAATTTCCATTTATATATTGAGGGGTCCTTTGGATGGAGAAAACAAATTAGTAAAGGAGTTGGCAGGTTTTAAGTGCATTTTGGCCCTCTGTAGAATTCGCTGAATTTTTTATATGTTGTAGCTGATGTCAAGATAAGACTTTCTTACCATTGCGCCAAAGTCCTAACTATACTGGGTGTATGAGAAAAATGGGTCCGAATGTTGCGATTTTTACATTACGTCTATAACAATTAATTGCAAAACATATCAAATGACTTCACTTCTAACGCTCAAATCCTATTTATTTGTTCAACTGTTTCTGCGCTGAGATGAATAATACAGACTGTCCCTAAAAATGGCCATGGCATCGAACCCAAGCTTTCGAAAAAAGAACTAATTTTTAGAGTATATCAGCTATCGTAACAAACCAATAAAAAGTGGGTACCTACTTATATCTGCTCTCCTAACGCTGCATTACTTAATTCACAACTTCAATATTGATATTTTGTCTGTTCTGCGCATCTTGAATACACCTTAGTAATGCATCTGTGGGGTATCTGACTTGATTCTCAAATCTTGCATACCCTAGATACCACAGCACACATGCGACATGAGCACAGACGCCTAACGTTCGGGCACCTGATTTGCAGGTACAGTAAGTTCCCGTAATTGGATCTTCCCCCATGTCTTCATTATATTCTATAAACAACATATGTTTCGTTCTTTGAGTGAACCTCGAATAAATTCTGGCCCTAATCAAATTATTTTCGAAAATCTGTGTTGGAAAAGCATATTCATTCATTATTTCTCTATCGCTGGTATCTTGAAGATATCCAGGACTGATCTTGACTTGATAGGTTCCAAAGGCCTTTGATCTTATATATTCGACAGGAAAACGGGGAAAATGATCATTATTTTCATTCAACTGAACCCACGGCCCCATACCAACCCTCTGGTCTAATCTTTCTTGTTGGACTCTGGTTTGAAAATGGTTAACTCGTTGATTTTCAATTATATTAAGCATTGCCGTGGCAATATTATCGTCATAATTTTGCATATGTATGGGCTCGTGGAATCTATTAATGAGACTGCAACATATTTTCAAAAAATCACCTAAATGCAAACAATGTTGCATTGGTATCATGTCTCTAAAAAACTTGAATATGCTTTTTAAATGGCCATTCCGAGCTTCGACAATCCATCTGGTTTTGGTGATTTTCCTAGAATCGTTAGCTTGCTCGGTTGCAAACTGTCGTTGTCCTCGTGCCGGGAAGGTATTTCGCAATTTAGAGATAATGCTTCGAGAAATTCAACAGAGTTCTTGTAGCCTCTATCTAAGATAAAAATATCATTATCCTGTACCCACTGGCGTATTCGTTCTCTATCTTCATTGAATTCGTTCATTAATATTTGGGCATCATTATTACGAATATCAGAGAAATAAGGGCCATGAACATTTAAAATATAACCATCTGGAGCTACAATAAGTCCTGCTTTTAATAATGTGTATTTTTTATGAACTGAGTATGACTGACTTTGGACTCTAAATTGTGAACTTTTTGGAATCTTGCAATAGGTGCAGTCTGGATAAAGGATGGCTTTCGGTACAGCAGGTTCAGGATTATAAAGTCGATTTGCAAATTCTGTAACATGTCTCTCCAAGAATTGTTCTCGATTTTGGACAGGAGGTGAGTCAAATCCGAGGTTCTCTCTAACAAACTGGGACATTAGACTTTGTCTTACAATGGTTATGATCATACTCATGTTTTGCCTTGAAGAAAAATGCATAATTGAATTCAAGAAATTTTCAGAAAGTCCTTGAGGCAGCTTCATTAGAAAAGCCATCAGATATTTTTTGGTGACGTATCTTCTACAACCATTGATTTCCACTGGAACACATGTCGCAAATAAATCCCGGAACTGTTGTCGATTTAAAGAAGTTAAGCTTTTCATTTCAGCGTCACTGAAATTATTTTCGTCATCATATCTTGTTTTCTCTTGCTTTTGAGATATTTCCCTTAATTTTGAAAACCAAGTAGCAATATCGTTGCCATTTAATAATATTTTCATGGGAATGCTGATTACGTTTCCCATAAATTGTAGCTGAATATTCCCCCGAAAGTTTAAATGAATGTTGCAGCACCGAACTTGTTCTGGTATAAATATATTAGTTTTTAGGTAAAAATCTACTCTTGCATTAAGTGTTAATCTCTCATTTGTAGCCTCATTACACAAGAAACAACTTTCAGTCTGCCTTCTCACCAAAACTTCCATTAAAATAGCCTGCTCATTTCCCTCGCTATCAAGAACTTTCAATATCCTTTTGTCACAGTTTGCGCATATCCTAGTGTTCTCATTAACGTTCTGCTCTGCCAACCTAAATCCACTTCGATGTAGAACTGCCAGATCTCTGCGTCTCCTGTTTTGGTTAATTTCTTGATTAGGTTTATACACAAGTCTCCCGAACCTACTTCTTATTGGAAATCTTACGTCACACACGAAACAATTGGGCATTTTTAAAGTAGAAAAACTTAAAACAACGACTATTCGACAAAAAACACACAAATTGAACTTCTAAATAATTATCTTGCATTCAAGCTGTCAAATAATTAAGTAACTAAAAATGGTCTATTAGTTTTCCGGAGTTGTCAATCTCGAATCACAGCCAACTTTTCAAAATGTTTGTTTTATTAGAGCCAGAATATCATAATGTGCGCGGCTTGTAGAAATGTTTAAATCTATTTTGGGTCATTATGTAGGTAGGTAAAATTATTACGTCCATTTTTTTTATATTTAAATGGAATCAACCCTGTAGGTGTAAACAAAAAAAAATGTTCTAATTAAAAGAAAATGTACCTAAAATTTTTACAAAGAATGAATAAAAATAGTTAGTTCTTCTGAAAGTACCTAGGGAGGTACCCACTGGAGAAAAATAAAAAACGGCTATGTGTACCAACATAATTTTTGTTATATTTAGAAACAGGAAGGAAACTCTTGGAAGTAGTCTAATACCTACTTTTACTTGCAACAGCAAAACTTGAAACTTGATGGTTGTATTTTGTTCTCACTTCTACTTGTTGTACACTGTATATAATATACTTAGTTATAAGAAACTGATTCAATTTATTGATAAAACTAATTTTACATGGTTATATTGGTATTTCAATTTGCCTGAAACATGTATTAGTTATGAAAATTATATTATTAAAACATAATAAACTTTCGGACCCATTTTTCTCATACACCCAGTATAGTTAGGACTTTGGCGCAATGGTAAGAAAGTCTTATGTTGACATCAGCTACAACATATAAAAATCTACAGAGGGCCAAAATGCACTTAAAACCTGCCAACTCCTTTGACATTACTATTTTATCTAATATGATACCTTTATACCTATAGTGACATTTTACCACCTACCTATTTTGATAAACAAGATATTCAAAGGTTTTTGCTTTGAAATTTCATTTTCCTTAAAAACCGAATGAGGCGCGTCTAAGGGCTGAGCTTTAAGCGGAAGCCCTTAAATATTATTTATGTGTGCAGAGAAAGGTGAGTACACTGAAATTTAATTTTTGATTAAAACAAATGAGTAAAAAACATTATGTCATAATAATCGCGCTTAAAGTAATATTAACCCAATTACGTTTCAAACTACATATAAAAAAAAAATTACAAAAAAAAGTTTTAATTTTTTTTCGAGATTTTTGCATCTAAAATGTCTACTAAACTGTGAAATTTTAAAAGAAATTGCACATTTCAATATACGCCTATAAATAACTTTTGACTAGATTGGATGACGTCACGCGTAAGCCGTTAGGCCTTACTTATAGGAGGTATTGAATAGATACACAATGTCTATCGATATCGAATACTAGTCTGAGGTACATGTGGTCCGACGCTTTTAATAGAACTCATATATTACAAATTAGTCTCATATCAGGGTATATGCCTTTCAGAACATCTACTGAAGTTGCTTATGTACCGCGGCGCGCTATAGTACAGGGTGTTTATATTTATGTTTAAAACAACTACTCATGAACCAAAATGCTTTATTCTGACATCAGCATTTCGAACTTCCATCACAGAAGATTTTAGCAATATCGAACTGTGACTGAAAACCGTAACATAACTTAAGTAGAACACATACAAAAAATAAAAGTAAACTAAAGTTTATCAATTGATATTAATTTATGTGACTTATAGACAATAAAATTATTTACTGTCTAATAGAGCTAAAAATTTGAACGCAGTTTTATCCACAATACAAACAGAATTTTTGAACTCGACGCGACGTGCGTTTCGCTAACCATGTTACTATCATCAGGAGATCATTAAAACTTAGTTTTAATGATCTCTTGATAATGCTAACATCGTTAGCGAAACGCGTCGAGTACAACTTTTATGTTTCGGTATTGTGGATAAAGCTCTTATGTAATGCATTTTGCCGAAGGTTTCAAATCCCAGCTTAGTTAGATAGTTAATAATGTATTAAAATTTCAAAGTTGTCCATAAAAAAACTGTTATTTTCCTAACACGTAAAAACCGATCAATATTTCTCCAAAATCCACTGCCTAGTAAAATTATTATTCCTATTGGAAACGTTTTTTGTATCAATTTAAACAAGCTAATTAATTACGATTCTTTGAAAGTTTTGATTTAAACTATACATTCATGGAACCAACTATGGCGGCAACTCCTCAGTGGGTAGAGCAATGAGATTTCTGAATGAACACAGTGATATTGACCCATTTGTTTGGTCTTTTAGTTGTTTTAAGTATAAAATATTGAGCAGACTCTAGCATAATTTATTTAAGATGTTGATATTTGTAATAACTGTTACCTGCTCTTAGGTTCTAAATTTACTGTTTTATAAAGTTAGTCATAGATATAATATTGTATGTATCTTAAATTGTAATGGGGTGATCCCGTATGTATTGCATAAATAAATAAAAATAAAAAAATATACAATAATGCAGTAAAATCAGTCAAATGTAAATATTTAATACTTACAGCCAATAATTCAAAAGATACATTGGAACTTGTTTCTATTTCTTGAGCTTGAGCAGGAATCCTTGGAGCAGGAACTTTATTTTCATCACTTATAGGCTTTTTATCTGCGTTTGAATTACCAGAGATCCTTAACAGATTTCTAAGAAAATCTGTGTTGACAGAAGGTTTTTTCTTTGCCTGATTATCGTTCGTTGGTACGGTTCTTTCCTGCTAGGAAATAATAGACTGTTATTTAACGAGCGTGTAAAGTAGGTCATATTCCTCAGTGTATTATGGTTGACTATACGTGAGTCGAATACTATACTTTATCTACAACCATGCATCCTTAAACACACAAAATACTTAACTATAAAGCGAAATTTAAACATTTACTTCATGTGAGACGGCAATACATAGCTAAATTGATATTTTTCGTTTTCACAGTTGTAACTCGCGGATTGCGTATTACGAATTCATAATTACACGTGTTGTTTTATGAGTATTTATAATTGCATATTATAATTATAGGGTACAATGTTACTTTGTATTTATTGACCTTTACCGTGGATATTTAGCCAGAGCTTTATAATCTAACGGAATATATGATTATTCCGCTTACACTAAAAATTCAATTCAATTACGAATGATTTTCGATATTTGGGATTTAAGTTGCCAGTGACATCTATTCACGAATGGGTTTATTACACTTACGCTACACGAAAATGTCGGTTTAATTGAAAATGATTTTCGTTATTTAATATTTGGGTCGCCAGTGACATCTATTCACGAATGGGTTTATTTCGTGTGGTTAGCTATTTTAGGAAGCGCAGTACGCTATTTTATCCCTACAATTCATGAATTTAATTTACTATAGATTGCTATATTTAATATTGGGTATTTCTATACCTTGACGCTGCGTGATTTATAGTAGTGATCACATGATATAAATTAGCCAATAATACATAATTTGTCGAACGTCTTAAATTTTGAAAGCGAGGTCGTTTATCTTTGTCGAGACGCTTGACGGCTGAGTGCTGATTTTTAATCTTGAAATATTTAATTCATCTTGCAGTATATTTAACTAATTCTTTCATTTTTAAAATACATAACTAATATTTGTTTATGATTCGTTTAGTCTTATTCGACTAAAGCAAGAATTTAGCATTGTTATATTCCATTTTTATTTTGCTTACATCTTCAATAATTTTAATTATTGTCGTGACCGTTGGGTAAGAATACCGATTTATTGGTGAATACTTGAGCCTCTCATTAATCAAATTCATGTAATTTGAAAGAGGCTTAGTCCAGATTTACGGAGAACGTAATTATTTCATCGTTTAGTGGTCACGCACATCATTTTACGTATTTCCATTCAAATTGAACAGTATTATTTGGGTGAATTCTCGGAGTAAATTCTATATATTCCTACAAAGGTAGTAAATTGAATTTTCAGTAGAATTTCTCCGAATTTTCCCTCATAGTATTGCTGGTTTTAATATTTTTTCTTTTCAGGCTTATTTAATTAAATTTTCACTTTATTTGTTACATCAAGTATATAATTATTAGCACTCGCCCTGTATCGTCTCAACACTGATGTACCGACATTACTTTGCATTTATGAGAGGTTAATCTCACAACATCAACAAAACAAAATGGATGGCGGTGGGAAAGGTGGATGTTGATCCGAGACAACTGCTTCTGGATGGGACGGTGGTGAAGCATGTTGAGCACTTCAAATATCTCAATTAGCTGGTTGAATGCGGAGGGAGACTCAGATGAAGAAATTTTAACTCGAATTGGAATAGCTCGTAAAACATTTATATCATGGAAGTCTCTCCATGTACTTACGAAAAAAGATCTTAAAGTGCTACGTGTGGTCAATATTGCTCTACGCCTGCGAGACCTGGACGTTGAAGGCTGCCACCATTAATAAACTTGAGGCTTTTGAACTGTGGTGTTACCGCAGAATCCTGAAGATACCCTGGACCACACACACTTCCAATGAGGATGTGCTCGGGATAATTGACGCGGAGAGAGAGCTTCTGAAGACAATTAAAGTGAGAAAAACCGAGTACTTTGGTCATATTATCAGAGGTCCAAAATATCACTTGCTTCGACTCATAATACAGGGCAAGGTGGAGGGAAAGAGATGGATTGGTCGAAAGAAACTGTACTGGCTGCGCAACATTAGACACTGGACAAATCTACAAGTGGAATTATTAAGAGCTCAGAGTTTACAAATCTAAATTGTTATCGCTTAAATACTTTATTACAATTTTACTGAGGTCTCCTTTAGGGTTATGCAAGAAACTGAATAAGGATATTGGAGTTTTGACATTATTTTCACCAGTATTTCATATAAATTTGGTCTAGTATTTTTACACTCGAATAGAAGATGTTGTAACACTGTAACAGTCACACTCCGGGGTATACATGATACCCAATCTGTGTAGATGTTGAGTGGTTGGTACGTAGTCTAAGTATCGTAGTTACATGACGTCTACTTAGCAATTCCGACTCAAAGAACTATGGTCTTCTAGGAAAACTATCAACCAGAGCTGAATATCTCTGTCCTCTACTACTCAATGTGTCCCGCCGGAAGCTGTTCCAGCTCAGATAATGATTTGCTTTTATAATGGAGATGTAATAATTTTTGCCCAGTTGCATAGGCATAGGGTAAGGTATCCTTAGGATTCTCCCTATATTGGCCAGTTGGTCAGCTTTCTCATTTCTCTTTATACCTGCATGTCCCGGTATCCAGCATATATCCTAATATCAAATTCGTATGCATTTGATTATATTATAATCTGTTTGGCTAGAAAGAATATATGATCTAGATCCTTAGTTCCTTTATTGTTTGAATTTTTTTATTGCACTAATGCTCGGTTTCTGAAGTACCAGATATCTAGTGTATAAAGTTATGAAGTCTATAATTACTATGGTTACAACTGTATTAACAATCGTTGTCATAGGAAATATTTGAAGAATAAAGTTAACCATACTTTAAGAAACGGGGCATAAGAGAATCACTAAATATAATTGCCTTTCGAACATCCTTTTCGAGGCACAAGGTTGCCGCCTTGTGGATTGCCACCGTTTTTGCCGTACAGATTGTAGTATAGATGGTAATTTTGAAGAAAAAGTGTACCCATTATTTAGGCAGTAAACCCCAAATCCAGCTTCACTACACTTTCTTTCTACAGATGCATCTGTATATATGTGATAATATTGGTTTAGGCATCTATTCTTTATTTCAAGAAATGTTTGCGGATTATTATATTAATTTTTTTTAAGCTTAGGTTTACTACTGGAATTATCGTCATTTGGTATTCTCTGTTGTGTGTATATATATATATATATATA
>MU185243.1:42346-58394 GCA_016904865.1 Pissodes strobi | reverse complement strand
GTTTGTGGATCTTCTTCATACCGTAGGATTTCAGGCAGTACCATTACGCAATATGGAAGTTCTCTATTATGGACTTATCCCATGGACATGTCCATACATCTCAACTCCATAATATTTTCCATCACAGGGTTGTTAATTAAATATATATTGTTAATGACAATTTTTTCCGTTAGCCATTGACTTCTATACTCAAGGGAGAGCACCACTTTCTGCTAAAATTTGTTGGAGTTGACCTCATACATCCTAGAATTGTTCTTAAAGCCTGGAAATAAGTCGAATCTAGTTTTTGTTTGTTTTTCTTAGTGATTGGACTAATAAGTTGGCATCCGTAATCCAGGTGAGATCTGACTATTCCCTTGTATATGTTGAGTAGTGTTTTTGCATCTGATCTCCACCACACCCTGGTTAATGATTTAATGACATTTATCCCTTTGATTGCTTCATTATACATCTTCTCAATTTTTTTTACACTAGTTTAATGTATTGGTCAGAATTACATATAATTTTCATATTTCTCCTGGTTGATCAAGTGCTCGAGGTTAAAATATCATGGCTACCGATTTGTCCGGTGATAATCGAATCGGTCATTAAATTTAGAGATTCGCTCATCCTTTTCATCATATCACCATCGTCCCTTCCTTCCAACATCAAGACAAAATCATCAGCTTACTGTAGCAATTTAATATCCCGTTCGTTATGCTATGTAATGACATAATCGTTCCGGGAAATTTCAAGGCCCAACCAACCAATTAGCTCAAATCCTGACCAGTACACAATTACAGTTGGCAGTATCGACCACAAAGTTATTACAACCGTTTGTGAACTGCCACTCCTACAAAAGGAATCCACCAATGCCTCGTAAAATCTGGCATTACTATCATGCAAATTATGACGATCTAAGAGAGTTCTACTTAGATTTTTCTTGGCTCGACGTCTGCTTTGGCACTGACGACCCGTCAGTCTGTTGCGAACAGATTACGTAAGTAATCTCCTCAGGAATGGAAGCATACATCCCAAATTTCATCAAGTTATCGTCGAAAGGAAAGCCCTGGTTCGACAGAAGATGTCAAAGAGCTGCAGGTAGCAAGACTACAAGTACTGGCAGCAAAATCAGACCGCTGAAAATCGCAATTATTTTGCTGAAGCGATAAACAAATACAAACGTGTGATTGACGAAACTAATGACAAACACAATCAAAGGATCAGGAATATACTTTTGCAGTGCCCCAGTGCTCCAGGAATTTCTGGTCGGTAGCAAAGACAGTAAGTAATAACTTTACAAAAACGTCTCTCCCATCCTTGACAGACGAACGCGGCGTCGCGGCGACTACAGATAAGGGAAAAGCAAACATGCTCGCCGAAATGTTTTCATCGCACTATACCTTCAACGTCCCCAAGGCAAGGTTCTTCCCACTATAACCAACGTCAACACTACCATGCCAAAAGTTAAGTTTCATCACCATGACATTCGTAAAATCCTCAAAGAGCTAGATACGCCAAACGCATCAGGACCGGACGGAATATCTGCCATCGTGTTAAAGAACTGCGCCAACGAACTAACATCCATTTTTTCCAGACTTTTTTCTCTGTCTTATCGAAAAGAGAATTACCCATCTTCTTGGAAAGTCGCTCGAGTGAAACCTGTTCCAAATAAAGGCAAGACAATCACGCCCTCAAACTATCGCCCAATTGACTTGGTTTCAATAATCTCCAAAGCCAGTCAATCAGCAACTTCTCAAGTACCTCGAGACCAACAGACTAATTAATTAGCGATAACCAATACGGCTTTCGCAAAGAGAGATCGACAGAGGATATATTGGCCTATGTCACTCATATACGGAGTAGGGCAACTGAGAACTAGGGAGAATCTCGAGCGATTGCGTTGGCTTTTTCGAAGGCATTCGATAGAGTTTGGCATGACAAATTACTAAACAAACTGCCTTTCTCTGCACGTTGCAGTTGATGGACACATCTCAGATATATTCACCATTAACGCGGGCGTGCCTCAGGGCGCAATACTTTCACGAACTATGTCTCCTCATCTATATTAATGACCTGCTAACCGAAACCAATAATCCTGTTTACGATTTTGCAGATAAGAGTACCCATGCCTCCCAATTTAGATCAGAAAAACCTTTACCAGCGACTGAGACTTATCATCGCAGACAGGAGCAGAATACAACAATTAATCAAGATATGGAGAAAGTTCGAACTTAGGGCGACAGATATTTGGTCCAGCTCAATGCAGCAAAAATCTAAGAAGCCACGTTTACCATGAAAGGCAATACGGCGGGCCCTGACATCATTATGGTTAGAAACCATCCTTGTCAATCGGACTACCGGGTGTCTCGGTCAACAGCAATATGTCCTGGTATGACCACGTTGCTAACATCGCAAAATCAGCCTCGCAGAAGTTTGGTGCGCTATTTCGCAACAAAAACTATACACCGCAGTAGCTTTTCTTGCTCCAGCGCAAATAAGACCGTGCTTAGAATATTGCTCACACACCTGGGGTGCCACACCGAAGCACACCCTAAAGCTGCTGGATTCCATTCAGAAGAGAGCTGTGCACCTCGTCGGCGAACGGGACTTGACCCGGGATCGGGATAGTCTGGAACATCACAGACATGTGGCCGAGATGTCCCTGTTTTAGAGATATTTTCATGGCAGATGTTCCCAGGATTTGGCCCGCCTCATCCCGCCTCCAGCAACGCCTCTCAGCTAATCACGACAGACGGCAAGAGCGCACCCGTTCGTTGTACAACTGGAAACAGCTAGCACATCTCTTTACAAGCACTCCTTTGTCTGGCGCATCACTGTTGAACTTCCAGGCCAACTGTTTTCCCCAAATTACAACCTACAGTTATTCAAGAACCGTGTCAATCAACATCTTCGCACACACACCGCTCGTCGAGTGCCATAGGATCTCCCTTTAGTATGCGTGTGTCATTGCCACAAAGAAAGAAAACGGGTTTCAACCCAATCTGGCACCATTGTGAGCCTACGTGCGTCAGCTGATTGTGTATGATGCCAGGAGATTATGGTATTCTAGTTAATCGTGGTTCAGTGATTGTATTCGTATGGTAGTTTTACTTGCGTTTTAACCAAGTATATTTTGTATCTTCTCTTGACTTCATAAATAATCGTAACAGTACGATTACTTGTTTGATAGTCGTAATGTAAAAACAGCAATCGTTGCATCATTACTTGAAAGCTCTTTTATTCTGTTAGAAGATAAAATGTAGACTCAAGTTTTTAAGTCCCTAATTTTAAATATTTTATACTTAATAATACTTTATTAAATTTTAATACCGCCAAAGGTTGTACCGCAGTTACACCGATCAAAAATAGTACCACATATAAACCAACAAAAACAGTACCGCAGATATATCATCCACAATGCCCAATTAAACCCTGGTTCCATAAACTAGAACCTTTTTAAGTCAAAGTTAGGTAATGTAAAGTCATTTGATGGCAATAGGTAATACCCTAAACAAGTATATTAAGTAATATGAAAAACTCATTAGCTCTTATTGATCAATAAACAAAAATAAATCCAACTGCCCACTTGGAGTGCTTCAAAAATCGCGTGAATTTAATATTTTGCTGAAAGTATCTATTACGTTGAAACTAACCTGACGAAAACCTTTGAAACATGAACATCTAATAAATGTTGGCAGCACACTGCAAATGCTTATTGCACTCGCAATAATGCCAACTTAAGCCCAATCGAGAAACTTTTCCATATCAATCTCTACTATAAAAATGCGCTAAACACCTTATAGTATCGTATAGAACAGTGGTATTTAGACTATGGCTAGCGATAAATTTCACCGGGGTCGCAAGGTAGATTGAAAAAGCGTTTCCTTGGTACGCCACTATCAGCTTACTTTCTCGGCTCATTTTAAGATATGAAATTGTAATGAAAATGTAGCTGGTACTTGAAGAAGATGAATTTTGCAGCACTTTCTACATTAGAAAGTTTTACTACAGAAGAAAAAATTAAAAGTTGCTCAGCCAGTTAGTAAAGATATAACAGCTCACTTGACAAATCTTAGTTACCAATTTAATACTTATTTTTCAGAAGATTCTGAATGGATCCGGAATCCATTTCAGTGATTTCTACCTAAAACTTTTTCTTTTGACATGAGCGAAAAACTAACTGAAATAACTTCTGATGGAGATTTAAAACTTGTCTTTAAAGAGTTTGAATTAAATAATTTTTGGCTTAATATTCGAAAAGAATATCCAGAGTTAACTGATGCAGCTCTGAAGGTACTATTACCATTTGCATCATCCTATATGTGTGAGTTGGGATTTCCCAATATATTTACTTAAAATCTAAGTACAGAAACAAATTAGCAGTAAAGCCCTTTAAGACTCAAACTTAGTAAGATAGAGCCAAACATATCAATGCTTGTAAATAAGAAAGAGGCTTATAGATCTCATTAAGATTTAATATTGTTTCGTTTTTAAGTTTTTCATTTTTTATAACTTAATATTATCCTTATACATGTTTCAATGTACGTGTTACGTTTTTTTTACCAAACATATGGTAATCAAATAATGTATTACTAGTTTCTTGTATTTTGTTTTAACTAGGTGTACCTCAAAGTCAAAGTTAAGTATGCTTTATTGCCACAGAAAAATTCAAATAAATTTTATGGACAAAGCGAATTAAATAAATAAACTAACCATAGTAAGCAAATACAAAACAAACAAAACTTAATATATACAATAATATATACAATAAAAATAGAACGACAAGCAATTTTCAAGTTGAAATTGGTCACGATTTATCAAAAAACTATATTTAAAAAACATCATAAGCAGTTAAACCAAATCCACAGGAAGTACACAAAACATAAGGTAAAGAAACTCAGTGTTACCGAAATATTAAACAGACATTAAAGCGAAGCGTGCTGTTGGAAAAAATTAGGAAGGTCATGTCGGTGAACTTGACTCGAAAAATGTGCATAGGTTGCAAAGTTGAAATACCTAGAGAAAGTAAACAAAACATGTCAATTTAATCTTGTGTAATTCCTGTATACCCAGGAAACCACTCATTCGTCAAAAAGATAATCCTATACCTGCTATAAAATTCTCGTCACCGCCGCACATGATTCCCAAATAGAAAAATATGAAATTAATGGAGAAAAAAAAATTAATCCACGTAAAACTCATTTATAGAATAATAAGGTCTTTCTAGTAGGTAAGCTTTCGTTTTTTCACGAAATTTAGCAAATGTAGGGAGAGATACGAGGTGAAGTTAAAACAAGGATAAACACTAACATAAAGAACCAGATGGCTTGATCTTAAAAATGCGATCGTATCGGCCCAGAAAGACATTATCGGAATACGAACCAATAGAAGGGAGAATCAATGGATGACCGATGATATCCTGCTACTAACGGAAGAGAGACGAACACATAAGAACTGAAACCATCAAGATTATAAGAAAATCCAGAATCAAATTCGAAGTAAGATCCGCAGAGCAAAAGAAGAATGGCTAAGAAACAAATGCCTAGAAATTGAACACCTCGAAGAGAAGCACGACCATTTTAACATTCACAAGTAAAGAAACTACCGGACGGATAAAACATCCAAACCTGATGAGAATTAGCGATGATAATGGTATGGTGATCACAAACCTTGATAAAATACTCGATCATTGGAAAAATTATATTGAACAGCTATTTAAAGAACATGAGCCAAGAATAACTGATTACCAATATAAAAGCGAAAAGTCTCCAAAAATACTTAAGATCTGAAATTATGCAGGCAGTAAAACATAGCAAGACAGGCAAAGCATCCGGCCCAGACGACGTGTATATAGAAATTATAAAACTCTTCGAAGATGATGGTATCGAGTATATGGAAAGGTTATTCAATGCCGTTTACGCGACTGGTTTTCTCTGTTATTGAAATGAGGCTGTTCTTTGTGTGTTGACATCCGTTTTTGTATACGTTGTGTTCTTGGTGTACCTGGACTTACGAGTTTTTGCTCAAGTTTTTTATTTGCATTTTATTTATTTGTTTGTTTGTAAAATATCCTTGAATTCCATTTTGTATTCTTTGATAATAGCTATAAGTTGACAATAATGCAAATATATAGTGAAGTAAGGAAACCAATAATTAATTAGTGAACACGTCATGTTGTTTGAAAGTTTGGTTTTCTTTATAGTACGGCTTTGTTAATAAGATTTTTTTTTTCTTTAAACAATAAAGCATCTATTCATTTCTTCTTTAAACAATAAAGCATATATTTATTCATTATTCATTCATTCATTTATGAGTCTATGTGTAAATGTCATTTAGTGTCTTTAACCAATAATTTTAACTGTGTGACTTTGTTTACTTAAAACTATTTTGTTGTATGGATTGTATTATTTTTTAAATTATAAATTTTATGTGGTACGTTTTAAGGGCAATCTTAATTTTAAATCATTTCCTTAATTTTATAATATTTCATTTACGCTTTGTTAACAACAATTCCACTTGTTAAAACAATAAAGCATACTTTGACATTATTCATGTCATGTACTGCTTCGTCAATGAGAAATGATTTCTTCTGATAATAAAGCTCTATTGCTCTATATCAATGACCACTTGAATATCATATTCTTGCATTATAGGCTCTTCATAGGATGTTATGCTATAAGGGTTGTTAGTTTGAATTACCTGTAATGCTTTGACTTCTAATTGTATTTTGTTATATTTATTTTATATATTAACTTTTAGCATTTTAATCTTTTTTTGTATGTCAGAATTTAAAAATTACAGTTACATATATGAATTAGTGCTAAGTTTTCTTTTTAAACAGCTTTGTCAATGAGAGAAAATCTTCTGACAATAAAGCATATTTGATTGATTTGATTGATTGGTCGGTTGCCTAGTGACTGGCTCCAGTCCCCTTCATTCCCATCCCGAAGAAGGCGAACGCTACTAAATGTGACCAATGAATTGAAAATAATACAGTCTAGAATACACAAAAAATGCGAAGAGGACATAAGCTGATGCCAATTCGGATTCCGATAGGGATTTGGTACTAGAGAAGCGCTCTTTAGTCTCACAGTACTGCTCCAAAAATGCCGAGACCAGCAGAAAGATGTATATACGAGGGGGATTTCAGTAGTGAATTTGTGTACACTAAATTACCACTTTTGACAGAAATTACCACAAATTACCAGTAATTACCTCCAAATGATCACTCATTTCCTCTGTTACCCCTAATTACGTCAAGAATTACCACTCAAAACCACTTAAATTACCAATAATTACCACTAATTTCCACTAAATACCACTAATTACCACTTAAATTACCACTGAAATTCCCACTAAATACCACGACCTAAAGTTAGTTTGAAATTATACACTTGATTTAAAACTAAATAGCATGTTGCCACATATTATCTGCGATGCTGCTACGTAGGTATATAATAATAATAATAACAGGATGTACATTTTTACACCAGATTTTAGGGTTATTAGGGATTTATAATTGTGTATCAGCTGTATAGGTATTATTCGAAGTATTATTTAGCGACCTTGGTTCTATTAAATATATAGTATAGGTAAGGTAAAGAAAACTTTTTAAATATGCAATTTTTTTATTACCCTATTTTTCGAAAGCTGTAACAAAAAATTTGCCTTTTTTGAAATAAATCGCTACAGAAAAATCATACGACCTTCTCGATGCAAAAATCGAACTCGGCACACTCAAAAACCACCTAAAGTATTCGAATCGAAAAAGATCATCCAAATACAAAATTTAAATTTGTGGAAATTTTTTCTTGAAAAAAAAATCCGTTTTTACATCGGAAAGGGTTAAAGGAATCCATTTACATGTTACCATCATAAAAATAAAATTTTCAAAATCATATACAGGGTGTTAAAAAAAATTATATTTAAAAAATGTTCCTCTTTTCCAAATATTTCAGTACAGAAAAATTGCACGACCTTCGTAATGCAAAAATCGAACTCGGCGCAGCCAAAACCCCCTTACTAAACTAAAAAGATCATACACCTACCAAATTCTCCATTTCGTGGCCAAATCTGAAGAAAAATGCTAATTTTCGAGAAGAGAAATATATTTTATCGAATACCACCCTTATTTGACGTCTTACTGAAAAATATTATAGAAGTGTTTTGATCGATACTGAGACGGTGCAGATACAGGCGAAAACCGATTTAAGATATCTCTTTCCGTTACCGAGAAAATTTAAAAATCACCTTTGGTGATTTAAAAAAAACGAAATGTCCTAGGATCAAACGGAATCCGACGCGTTAAAGTGCCGCATGAGACTCATCTTTTTTCTGTTTACCGTTTAGTTGTAACTCTTACCGTTTTCGAATTTCAGCCGATTTAATAAAAAATTCGTTTTTTAAGGTTACCTTATTTTTCGAAATTTTATTGTTAGAATTTTTTATTAAAATTTTCAAAATCAAAAAATATGTTAAAAAATTATCCTTTTTCCTATCCACCTACGAAATTCCCTATTTCGTGGCCAAAGCTGAAGAAAAATGTTCAATTTTGAGGCGAAAAATCGAATACCTGCCTGATCAACCCTGAGAAGGCGCAGATAGTGGCGTAAACCGATTTAAGATATCTCTTTTCGTTACCGAGAAAATTGAGAAAATATCAAATCACGTTTGGTTAATTTAAAAAAAAGCTAAACCTCGTACGATCGAACGGAATAAGCCACGCTAAAGTACCCCAAAAACCCTATCTTTTTGCTATTTACTGTTTAGTTCTAACCTTTCCCGTTTTCGAATTACAGCCGATTTAATGAACATCTCGACTTTCTTTAATAACGTAGTAAATTTTTCGATTTTTTTTTTTTGAAAAAATTATTTTCGTTTTTATCTCGGAAACGGATAAAGGGGTCCATTTACATGTTACCATCATAAAAATAAATTGTTCAAAAATATATACTGGGGGGTAAAAAAATTGATTTTTAAAAAATTTCTCCTTTTTTCAAAATATCTCCGTTATTTAACGTCGGAACAAATATTTCATAAGAAACTTTTTATTCAAGATTTGGAGGGGTGTTATCTACTTTTATATATTTTCCCAAAAATTTCATAATGATTGGATATTCGCGAAAAATATCCAAAAACGTTTTATTTGAAAAAAAAAGACGAAATGTTTTTTTAAATGACGACTCAAGTACAGGTTAAACGCCGTCAAAATACATATTTGTGGTAGTAAGTATAACTGAGGCTTTACAAGCATTAAAATCAGCAGGGAAAACGGCTGACTGTTGCAACCTGAAACGGTTTGCGTATTTAGGAAGCCTCCGCGTTACAGAACCCCAGTTGAATAACGCCGCCTGATTGGCTAACTCCAACCCGTCAATGTTGTCTACGTGTTTGCACTTCACGCATTTGTATGAGACTTTTCGAGAAAAGCAGGAATGTGACAACCGGGCTCAGGTGGTAAGGCTCTCGCGTTTAGAATGCGAACCCATGGGTTCGACGCCCGGCCCTTACAAGTTTTTTTTTTAATTATTTTTTGAATTAGTTTGAGTTGCATGAATACAAATGCGTGAAGTGAAAAGCGTAAACATTGATGGACGGGGCTAGTGCAACACACGTGCTTATCTAGCCAATCAGGCGGCGTTATTTAACTAGTGTTCTGTAACGCAGAAGCTTCCTAAATAGGCCAACGGTTTATCGATGATGCTATTGATGTTAAAGTATTTAACATTTAAGTTTGCCACTTCGAAGGCAAATGAAATACTCCTATAGGAAAATGGATGTTTTTTTAACTGGCACTAATAGGGCCTCAGAACCAAAGTTTAGTTAAAGCTTAGTTAAAAAGTTTGTTTAAAACTCTGTTACTTCCTGTAAAACAATGCAAATTCGAAGGCATAGCATAATTTTAATATTAGAAAACTACGACTTATTACCCCAAAATTTCCTTAAAATACTAAAAATTACCAAAAATTTCCACTAATTTTCAGTAATTACCACTAATTTCCAGTAATTACCACTAAATCCCAGTAATTACCACTCATTTCCCCTAGAATTTCCACTAATTAGCACGACTGTGTACACTAAATTACCACAATGAAATCCCCCTCGTGTATATATGTGTTTCATTGATTATCAAAAAGCGTTCGACTGTGTCAATCGTAACGACCTGATAAGATTCCGTCAAAAGAAGGCCATTGACGAAAACGACTTAAATATTATTAGAACGCTTTACATTCATCAGACGGCATTTGTGAGGATTGGAAATGATAACACAACAAATGCTACTATAGGGGGCGGTGTTCGACAGGGATGTGTACTGTCGCCCCTTTTCTTTAACGTGTATTCGGAGGTCGTTTTTACTCGTGCGCTAGACGACTCAAATGACGGTATCAAAATAAATGGTCAAACTATCAACAACCTACGATACGCGGACGACACTGTTATAATAGCCGACAGTCCGGAAGCATTACACCGGCTACTAGACAAAATATCGTCCGAAGGAGATCAACTATCACTGCAGATTAACATCGACAAGACAAAAACGATGGTTGTAAGCAAAACACCGATGGCCCGAACAAATCTCTTCGTGTACGGAAAACCCATTGAACACGTCTCAAAGTTTAAATACCTCGGCAGTTGGATAACTGAAGACTTAAATCCAGACACGGAAATAATCTGCCGAATAGAACAAGCTAGGAAAACATTTCTCAACATGAAGAAACTATTGACTAATCCAAACCTTAATTTAAAATTAAGATACCGCTTTGTTAAAGGCTATGTTTATTCCGTGTTACTATATGGAGCCGAAACATGGACTCTCGAAGTCAATACACTCAACAAACTGGAAGCGCTCGAAATGTGGGTTTTCAGAAGACTGTTAAAGATATCCTGGACCGCTCATATTACCAACGTTGAGGTCTTGAGAAGGATGGATAAAGACAGAGAACTTCTGACCATAATAAAACGAAGAAAAGCTGCATATCTTGGCCACATACTTCGCAACACAAAGTACCAATTCCTGAAATTAATTATGGAGGGAAAAATTGAAGGAAAGCGGGGTATAGGTAGGAAGAAATATTCATGGCTCAAGAACATCAGGGACAGGACGAATCTAGACGCCCATGCACTATTTAGAGCCGCACAGAACCGAGAAAATTTCGCTGTAATTGTTGCCAACATTCAATGAAATGGATATGGCACTTTAAGAAGAAGAAGAAGGTATGGATTTAAGATGTAGCGGGAGTGTATTGTATAACTATTTGCAGTTATAAATAATAAAATTTTTTGTTAATTCTTGTTGGGTAAACATGTTGTGGCCTTTCGGGAAATATGGTTCGATATTTTCGTATTAAACAAGTTGTTTCTAAAATAAACAAAGCAGGAAGCGCAAAAATTTTATATTTTTTAAAGTAGTATTCGCAAGATGAGATTCAAACAAAGAGAAGTAAGTGAGCCTGGCAGTAGACAAATTTAGTTCCTTCGAAACTGATCGAATTGCGAAGCAGGCCGAAGATAGATTTCTTGTTAAAGAATCAATATGTGCGGACCACTTAAGGTTGGCACTAATATTCAAACCTAGGAATTTAGCCGATTCAACGTATTTAATATTGCTGTTGTGAAGTAGCAAAGGTTGTTGTAAGGTTGTTTTATAAGATAAGGCTACCGTTTTATCAACGTTGAAACACAGCCAATTTGAGTCAGACCAAGTTTTGATTGTGACGAGATCGCTGGAGATATTAGAGTGTAGGGAGAAAGTATTAGAATCACTCCAAGTTATGCTTGTGTCGTCAGCAAAGAGGGAAATTTTACCATTGATTTTTAGGTATGTGATGTCATTAATGTATATTAGAAAAATGATGGGCCCAAGAACTAACCTAATACTTTGTATGATGTATGAAATAAAAATAAATGAACTACTCTTACAGGTGATTACTAACTCTTGTAGTATGAGATCTCCACGAAGTATTTATTTTGTTTTAAGACACTTGATTTGGTTGAAATTAAATTTTAACTGTTGGGTCGGCAAGTTAGCTCGATCTTCAAAGTGGGGTCGCACAGTCAAAAAGTTTGAATACCACTGGCATAGAAAATGTTATTACAACTGCCGCAGCCCAACAAAATAAATAATTTCAGGCTAATATCATTGCATTATTAGAACACTGTAATTAATTATATCCTTTTTGATTTTCACGATTAATTAGTTAGTTCCGACATTGAAATACCTTTTAAATACAGAAAATTTGAAGAAGTACTTTTAACGATTACCGAAGAAGGATTAAAAAATATCCCTGTGAAGATGATAATCATTAAAATAGAAAAGTTAAGTAATTTAGAAACTTGGCCGGTTTTATTTTATAAAATAACGGCTTTGGAATTTCTGGAATTTTAGAAATTCAAAACTGTACTGATAAGTACATATCATTTATGAACTTTTCTCTTTGCTAGTGCCGCTCCAAGCATGAAGCAACACAATATTATTAAAATAAATGATATTGATTCCTTAATTTCTACTGGATCTAAATACGAGGGAAAATTAAGAAATTATTAATGTAGGGAAATTTCAGATATATTTTATCAGCATGTTGCCAAATTATACTTCAGATCGCAAATCAAATATGAGCTAAGGACGTTGGACGAAAACCGGTCCATACTAAATCATATCGGTAGCTGTATTTCCACAAAAAGAAGTTTGTAAGCAGATTAATAAAATATTGCATAAAGAAATAATTAGGCCATCATGTAGTCTATAATAATGCTCACCCATATGAATTGTGCCCAAGAAAATAGTTGCATCAGGGAATCGAGAAATAAATAAATGAAAAAAGTATCTCAGATTGTTAACCTTAAAGAAATAAGGTCATCCTGCAGTCCATGTAACATTAACGATATTTTGGATAAACTAGGACATGCCCAATATATTCCAGTTTGGACCTAGCAAGTGGCTTTCCTTAAATATAGATACATACAAACTCAAGAGAAAATACAGTATTTTATAAAAATCATGGACACATGAGTGTTTGAGAATGCTGATTGAGCTAAAAAATTCTGCATCTTCTTTCCAGCATATAATGTGTTTGAAGATATTCAGCACAAGATATGCATGATATTCATGGATGACCTAACCAGTACCGCTTTTCACTTTTGCCCACCGCTCCATGAATTCGAGACCGCTTCTCTGTGCTTTGAAATATGTATTAGCAAAAGCATAAGAATAATTAAAATTTAAAGAAATATAATCTACGATTTAGCAGGTATCTGTAAGATTAAAGTGACAATTATATATCCCTTTTAATTTGATTTCCGTAAATTCCGAAAAACTATCTATAATTTTTTTCACTTCACAGATCAAGATTGAACACAACATAGTACGTTGAACACAATTTCAAAAATGTACTAAACGATATTCAAAGTAAACGTAGATGGTTTTTATTTATAGATCTCAACCTAGAGCAAAAACTATTAGAGATAGAAAAAACTTAAATATAAAATTTTTAAGAATTTAAGAAATCTTTGAACATACAGGGTCATTCAAAGATTGTGTAGTAAAAACACTACAGTATTTATTTTTTTTGTCTCCGTCTTAGTTTTAATTCTAGACAATGGTCTAAATATATATGTCAATATTCGCGAAAAAATATTTAAGACCTAAAGATAATACGATAAAAAATGCAGAATTTTATATAGCTTTAAAAAATTTAAATTTAATAACACGGAAAAAATAAAAGTTATTTACACTGTGCATTGCCTTTAATTGATATAGATTTAAACCTAGTATTCGTTTACTTTTTCCTACCATTCGCCGGCAACGTTTTTAAATATCCCGGTTAGAGAATTGATTTCAAATAACGCATGTACTTTGATGCGATAGCACCGTTACAGCAGCAGCTTTAAGCATGTAAACGTCACTGAATTAGAAGCGGAAGTGAGCTCTAAATATGCACCCGAAGATATGTTTTTTTATACTTAAAGCTTGCCAACATCCTATACATTCAGGGAGTACCACCACCGTACAGGAAAACTCCTAGGAAATCTTACCAACAACTCCTCTGGCTTGGAATATTCAGTCTCTTTAACTTTATCTGTCTCCTTAACAAATGTGGGTACAAACACATCATTAGATTCACTCGAACTTATTTCTTTTTCTATCTGCGCTTTGGATTCCTTAAACTCAGATTTTGGTTCTAAATAATTACGAATAGCACTCTGTTCAGAAATGTCCTTAGACGTTTCCTCAGGCAGCACAGGTGCATTATACAATCCTCTTGCTTTGCTATTAAACGGAACAAACGCAGATCCTTGAGGTGGTTCCTCAGGTACCGTTTTCCGAGGATAGTAATTGAATTGATCCGGTATCTGCCGGTGCGCTGCCCCACTGTTCATAAACTGGTTGAAGAACTTCTGTCCATTGGTGTTTTGCCAAGTGTTTTCTGGTTTCTGGCCGGACTCAGCCATTGCCACTAAAGATCCTAAAATAAATTTAGAAAAAGTTAAGTAACAAATAAAGAAGTGATTAGATTATGAAAAATGAAAAAAATTAAAAATATTCTTGTTAATTTACAAGACATTTTAATGTACAACAAATATTTCGCTTAAAAGTAAGTGTTTAAATAAAGTTAAATTAGCAGTCAAAAGTTAAAGATAAACTCTCTTAAATATGTGTTCAGAAATGTTTGGTTATATCATACTACATGCTTTGTTTCAATATCGCTTAATGTCTCGGGAAATAGTCGAGCTAGAGGAAAAAAAAATGACTACGTCATATATAAATAAAAAATTATATTTTTATGTGTAACTCATTTAGTACTTTCTCAGGGGGTGGCACTCGTGAGGCTCTGGTGCAAGCCTCTATCTTCAGCTGCTTCCAACTGACAGGCAAACCAAAAAAAAGCTATTACTTTATCTTAAACGATTTTAAAGTAAATAAAATATCCATTCAAAGAATTTGTATCACTTGTTAATTCCGTCCAATTATCGATCTTGGAGCATCTAAAACGCAGTTCTAGTACAGAGGTTTTCTTTTTAGGGGGTACTAGAGGGCTTGTCTGCTCGACCCCACCTGGGCAATTAGCGAACATAAAGATTTTAGCAAATGAATTTATACAAAAAAATACGACTGATTATTTATCCTGAAAAATTAAACATATAGGATTTTTCTAGATATATGCTTTATGAGCTGGGACCGGACCAGCCCACGTTCCTCCCTAGGGGGCCGGAAATCCTGGACATAGCACTTCTGAGAATATGCGGTTCGACACCGACATAGAGACTATAGCAGAAGGGACATCAGATCACACACCCTATAATACTGTATGTTAATCTGAGACTGAGCTAATATGAGAATAAGGCGCATATACCCTAGAACTGGCAGAGAAAATGACAGGCGCATAGAGACGAATCTTGGCGAAGGAAACTTAGAGAGCTGAACTTCGCAGACAATTAGCCTGGCAGGTGCAGAGGGCACTCCGCAATGCCAAGACTCCTATCCCGCCTTTAAACGGGGCAGGAGGTTTGGTGTACGCGCACGTGGATAAGGCGGAATTATTCGTCGAAACCAAGGAAAACCAAGGCAGATTAAACGAACATCCTGACGAGGATGAAGAACTACACGCAGGCGTCAAAGAAAGAGTCAGGTGCCTCGAGCAAAGACACATTCAGCCTAGATGTGATCTACCAACCTCACCAGGTGAGGCTGCAAACATCATAAAGAGGCTGAAAGTTAGAAAAGCACCAAGGGTGCACAAAATCAGCAACCTGATGGTCAGTACAGGGACAGTCCAAGGGCGGAGCCTCAAGAAGCGTCCCATAAAAGGAATCACAGCCACGGCATCAATGCAATGAAGAGAGTTGGCCACTTTCTTGGCAGGTGGAAGGAAACTGGGGTGGTAATACCTAAACCAGTTAAAGATAAGACCTATCCAGAAAATTACAGACCCATCAGTCTCTTCTCGGCTGTGAGCAAGGTGGCTGAGAGAGTGACCCTGAAAAAACTCAACGACACGATCCCCTGTTTCCAATACGGATTCAGGAAGGGACATTCATCGGATTTACTACTGCTAAAGGTAGTAGAGTA
>MU185243.1:0-27346 GCA_016904865.1 Pissodes strobi | reverse complement strand
AAAGCCAAATTAATATAATTTCAAATCGCAAGTATTATCTCAAAAATCCAATCTACTCAAGTAAATCTACCCAAATAAAAAAAATAAATGCAAATAAAATGACACAAACCTATACTATTTATGCTATTTAACTTTAGAATCGTTAACGAAAAAAAAATTAATAATGTGTGCAAATACCATAATATTACGTTTCGAAATGAATAAAATAAATTAAAGAAATATTTAGATTTAGATTAGATTAGATAATCTATTTTACAAATTTCTAGTTGTATATGACTTTACCCCATGAGTTGAACTTTTTAAACTAACCCAAACTAATACTCTCTTTATTTTTTATCACTGTATACAATGGGCTCATTTTCAATTTTTCAAAAATAATTTTATTCAAAAGACCTTGACATATAAAGTTGATATACCAAAAATCAGATTTTTCTGAGAAGTCTAAATCGGTGAAAATAAATAAAGAAAGCGCTGCTGGAACATTGTAAAGGCGTGCCGTCATCAGATATGTAATTCGCGTTGGGATATATATTTACCTATGACAGTGACAGAAACGACAGCATTCTGGCGGCGGGTGGCGTTGGCCGCGGCCAAGCCACAGAACGTGATCCTATCCAATTACGTCACATCCCTGATCGAGACGCCCTTCGAATTCTTCATATTTAAACTCTTATATTTCAAAAATCGCTTAACGAGTTGATTTACAATTTTGAATATGGCTTATTTTTATGAAGTATTTTGGATAGGTAATAGAAATTTGATTTTAATTTTTTTTTTGAAATGAGCCCATTAAACACTAAAACTTTAAAACTAATACTGCCGTCGCGTCGGTAGTAAGTGAATTTTTTTTCAATTTCGAGATTTTTGCATTTTTAGACTAATATGACCCTATTCTATTTAAACATCTGGAAATTTTTCCCAAAAAAAAAATTTCTTTGTTTTTCGTAATTAAAAAAAGGAGCAAGTGAAACAATGTCACCATTTAAGAAGTAAAAAGGAAGCAAATGTGCATATTTAAGTTAAAAGGCGGCATCTGAACCGATTCTTGCGGCTTACCGCCTTTTAACTTCAACTTCTCTACTTACACGGAAATTAAAAACGAAGTAATAAAGAATTAACGACCATTTTTTGAATCAAAACTTAAAATGTTGTCTAAAATGGCATATACCTAACCAAATATAGTATTTCTAGATTATATTGACCAAAAAAAAAAAATAATCATATATGTCTTCATTAGTGCAGGACAACATCGAAAAGTTGTTGCCATTTTTTCGAAACTAAGGTTTTGTCACTTACAGCATATTACTAGTTATAATATCTAAAAACTTTACTTTTTTAGAGCATTTTTATTAAATTGTGTTACCGCATTATGCTCGTAGACTTAAAAGCATTGCAAGATAAAGACGTTTCTGCCATATTAAAATTACTATTAATTAGTTTGTTCCTTTTGTGTTTTTCTTATACTTAGTTAAGTTAGCTAATTATTTACAATTGAATTTATTGACAATCATAATAATAATGCTAGAAAGGTTTATAGTTTATGGATACATTTTTGTTCCTTTTAAAAAGCTAACACCGTATATTTTTGTGTTCAATTTGTTTTATGGTTTTGTATTGTTTTGTAAATTTATTAAAAATGTTATTAGTAAATAACTTATTCTACTGCAAACAATATTGTTTATTTAAGACCTAAATTAGGGGAAAAATAATTTTACCTACTTTTAGATTTAAACATATTTTAGGCTTTAATATTATAAAGAAAACACAAGATATGTATCTTATACACGTAAAACGTACATAAGAATTAATACTGTTTAAACCAATAATTATGGGTTTTAAAACATACTTGTTATCGCAAAAGTATTCAAAACTTGTAACAATGGTATTATGTTTATAAATAATCCATTTTTAAAAACAAAATATTACATAAAACTTACCTTTTTTATGTTAGAAGTTTACATCCTTTGTTTGCATCTTAATAGCGGCACTTCAAAAAGTTTGAAGTTAAACGGCGGCATCTGAACCGATTCTTGCGGCTTACCGTCTTTTAACTTCAACTTCTCTACTTACACGGATATTAAAAACGAAGTAATAAAGATTAACGACCATTTTTTGATTCAAAACATAAAATATTGTCTAAAATGATATATACCTAACCAAATATAGTATTTCCAGTTTATATGGACCAAAAAAAATAATCATATATGTCTTGATTAGTGCAGGACAACATCGAAAAGTTGTTGCCATTTTTCTCGAAACTAAGGTTTTGTCACTTACTGCCTTTTAACTACCGGCGGCAGAATAGCTCTTTACAATTCAACACTCAATCGTTAACTAAAACTACACGCGTTATGCCCGCTATTTATATCCAGTTTAATATATCTCGGAAATATTCCGGACGAAGCGCGAAGCTTCTCTATTATTCTCGACCAGGGCTAGACGCATCGGGAAAATACCACAGCTTCCGAATCTTTTTGGCCGACGGTGAGTCATGCGAAAGAACGTAGATGCGACAAGGCTAGTTCTATAGGGTAGTACAAAAACATTAGGATGGTCTTTAACCGTGACAGTATTATTAATCTTTAGTACAATTTTCTTAATTACACTGTAAATTTGGTTGGACTTAATTGAATAAATAATAACAAAAACTGCTTACCATCCTTGCCTGTCCTTTGTTCATATATTCTTTTACCATACGAAATATCGACAAAGGCAGTCCTTGGTAGTCTATACCCACGTCCAGGAGAGCAATTCAGCTGCATACCGTCCTTGAAGGTTTTATCAAATACGACATCATACATTGTATCTCTCTCATTTCTGGTTGGCGATTCTGAGATCGCTATAACAGTTCCTTTTAGACCAAATGGCACACTGAAACCTTTTCTGGTATTCACTATTCGGTCCAAAATCTGCACTTGCATCTTGGGATCGGGTGCTAAAGTACCAGTTTGGAGCTCAGGCTAAAAAAGATACAAAATTACTGTAATACTTAACAAAAAGACGCCAATCAAAATCAAATGCTGCACAGTAGACCAGTAAAAATATTTCGGCAGCTCGTTTTTTTTTTAACAAACATTAATCAAAAAGCACGAAGGAACAAAACAGCACATTTTTTTTAATTCCAGTACGTTTTGCGGAAATGCCTATATGCTCACAAAGTACTACATAATTTAGTTACACATATACTCATATTCAGCTAAGTTTTACTGAAAGCAAAACCTGACATGTTCCATGACGGGCTCATTTCCGAGTAGCTTAAAGGTCGCGAATGTAATACCTATTCACAAGGGAGGAGATCACGATAACCTCTCAAACTATCGGCCGGTTGCTCTTCTGCCAGCTCTATCAAAAATCATAGAGAAATAGTTAAAAAACGGTTAAAAAACGTATGGTATCTTTTCTGTGGGTTCGTGGGAAATAGCATTTTTCGCAATTTGGGTTTCAGAAGGGTAAGGGTATAAATGATGCGGTTTTTGCCTTTCTTGGAGAACTTTATTTGACACTTAATGATGGAGAGACGGCCGTGGCGGTGTTCTGTGATCTATCTAAGGCTTTTGGTTGTGTGGATCATGGAACACTGTTGCGGAAGTTGGAACTCTATGGTTTTAGGGGTAAAAGTCTAATGTGGTTTGCATCATATCTATCAAACAGGGAACAGTCAGTCTCCATTGGAGATGCTTTATCTGAAAGCCAAGGCTTGGGATGTGGCGTCCCTCAGGGGTCGGTCTTGGGACCAACATTATTTCTTTTATATATTAATGATTTAGCTAATCTTCAAATTTCCGGAAAGTCTACAATTTTTGCGGACGATGCCACAATACTTTGGAGAGGGGAAAAACAAGAAGATTTTACGAACCTTATAAATCGAGATCGATGGTAATAAAACGTTGGTGTGATGCAAATAAAATGTGTTTAAATGTAGCTAAAACAAATGTTATGTCCTTTAGGGGTAATGTTTCTAATATTAACATTGAAACCCATACTTTATTAAATAAGTCAGAAAAGTTTTTGGAAATATATTTGGACAATAAGTTGAGGTTCGAGGCTCATGTGAGACATCTAATCTCCGAAGTGTCTAGGGGTTGCTATGCCATAAAGGTCATTTGTAGTGAACTGGATGGATATGCGGCTAGAGGGGCGTATTTTGCTTTGGTAGAGTCGCAACTTCGGTTTGGTATATGCTTCTGGGGAACTTGTTCCAAGCAATTGTTTGATAGTGTCTTTATTATCCAAAAGAGGGCAATTAGGAGTCTATGCAAGGTTAATGTGAGGGAGTCTTGTCGACCTTTGTTTAAAAAGGATTTTTTTTTAACTCTATGCTGTGTTCTATTATTAGAGACTGCATGTCTGATGCATAGGAAATATAGAGATGTAATACGCAACACTCCCACCTATGCCCCACGGCAATCACATGTTATAGGACTTCCTGTACCTTCCTCTAGTTTGGTTCATAACTCTTTTATCTTTAAGGGGAAAAAGATATTTAACCACCTGCCTTTGGGTTTAAGGAAAATATATGTATGTGATAAATTTAAGTGCCGTTAAGCCTCTGTTAGTTGCGAAGGCGTATTATGATGTTAATGAGTATTTCAATGATAGGCTGTAAGTGTATTTTTCTTTTTATTGTAAATGTACATATTTTTATATTGTAGATGTATATAATGATAGTGTCTTGTCTTTTTTTGATTCTGATTATTGTTTTGACTACGTTTTTATTTAAATTGTATTTATGAGTTACCTAACTTATTGAGTTATTATCAACTTTACATGTGTAGATACTAAAACTGTTTTGTATTATTGTTTTGTCTCTCTTTTTTTATACAGCTTTGTCCATGAGATCTAGATCTTCGAACAATAAAGCATATTATTATTATTATTATTATCATTATGACAAGGCGCACAAAATATTGTAGTTTTAAAATATTAACAAAAAAAGAATGATCTTAGTTAGAATTTAAAGGCAAATTATCAAAAATATCCATGGCAAATACCAGAGTCGTTAACTTTTTATAAGACGAAACATGCTGGATTATCATCAAAAGGTTCCAAAATTAGTCTTTTTCAAGGTAGCATGTTATTTATCTGTTATTAACACCTATAATAATTTAAAATAAATTTATGATGATAAAGTGCGCAGCTGCAATTCGCTGAAAACGTTTGTTAATATGTACTATTCAAAGGTAAATATTTTCTATAAGAATTAAGATATTTAGCTGAGGTTTTCGGTAAGCTGTAGCCAAAAATGTAGAGTTTATAGTCTAGTTGGAGGTGAATTGGCGTAGCTACACGATTCTATCGTTATTCGCATTGTTATACATCTTCTCATTCAAAATTTCGGTCCAATATAACTTTTACTGCTTTTGTTTTCAATAAAAATCATCCAAGGCTAAATACAAAAGATTTTTTTCGTTTTTGATATATATTTTTATGCATGACTGGGTACGTGCATAAAAATACACACAAAAAGTAAATAATTTATTGAATTTATGGCATCAAATAATTGTTTATTACATGATTTATGACTAAGAATAGGGACGATACTAAAAATGCTAGTATGAATGCCATATAAAGGGTGTGCCAGAAGCTGAGCACTGACTATTAGGTTCAACCATTGAAGACCATAATGTAGAAAGGTGCTAAGTGCCAAAATCCAAGATTTCTGCTTTTAATTTTTAAAAGATGCTATGATGACAAGACGAATAAATTCCAAAGGTGCTAAGTGCCTAAATTTTAAATTTCAGTAATCTGTGACGCCATCTTTAAGCGTTAGTGGGAAAATAATTCCCACTAACGCTCAAAGATGGCGTCACAGATTTAGGCACTTAGCACCTGTGAAATTTATTTAAAAAATGGCGTCACAGATTACTGAAATTAAAAATTTAGACACTTAGCACCTTTGAAATTTATTGGTCTAACATCATAGCATCTTTTAAAAATTAAAAGCAGAAATCTTGGATTTTGACACTTAGCACCTTTCTACATTATGGTCTTCAATTATTATTATTGTAACGTTTTTCCCGTGGGTTAGTTTGGGTTGTCTTTATTCTATATCACTGTGTACAATTAAACACTCTAAACTAGCCTCATAACTTTACAACTATTAGTTCTTTACAATCCAACGCGCAATGATTAACTAACTCAACACGCTGTCTGTCTGCTATTATACAATCTACAATCTATCACGAATACTCCGGAAGAAGCGAGGCCACTTTATATTATTCTCGACCAGGGCATCGAGAGAAGGTTCCTGAATCTTCGCGGGCCGGCTATGACTCATACGTAGGCGCGACAAGGCTAGTTCTATAGGATAGCACAAAAACATTCGAATGGTTGCTAGCCGTGACATTGCCTCTCTCTTAAACCTGATCGTCCCGATCAGCTACTTCATGTCCGTGATATGCTTTCAGCCTGTCAAGGTGGACAACTTTCAGTTTGCTTCTGGGGGCTACGTTGAATTCTATACACTACGTCATTAATTCTTTTGATGACTGCATAGGGCCCTTCCCATACTCACGTTAGCTTGGGAGATTTTCCTTTATTCCGTTGTGGATTATATAACCAGACTTTATCATTCAAATAAAATCCCATATCGTTAGCTTGGAGATCATATCGAGCCTTCATTCGGTCACTGGCGAGACGTGTTTCATCTTCCCACTAGATCTTGTCTGGGGTCCTTGACTTGAGGCACAGGTTGAACACTGCCGGTACCATGATTTCACATTCTGGCAGTAGTTGACCCCAGTAAAATCTGCCCAGTCCTGCCACATCAATGGCACTGATTTGAAATATTTTGGTTACATGGTCAAATTTCTAGTGACTCTCGGAATCTCCCCGTGGCCTGAAGAACTTCGGTTAATTTCTTTAAAATACCGCCCATCTCAGTTAGTTCACAACTGTTCGAGAGATTTTCTTGCTTGCATGATTCAATCAAAATCAATCATCAAACGGCTTGTCCAATTTAAATGCTTGTGCAAAATGTTCCTATAGACGCTCCAGCATCTTCCTTCTTTTTGTGCATTGTGCTTAGCCGCACGTTGGCGATTGTCTCTACTCTTCATACAATGTGTAGAGTGCCGTTTTCGGCTCTTCGAAATATGGTGGCTGCGTCGCTGATGTTACACCAGACCCGTATGTTTCTGTAATATTTGCCTCCTCTAAGGATATGGCCGAGGTAGGAAACTTTTCTTTCTTTAACGATGTTAAGTAGTTCTCGTTCGTATCCTGCAGTTCTTAAAATTTCTTCATTCGTGGCATGTGCGGTCCATGGCACACGCAAGTCTCCGGAGAGTCCACATTTCAAATGCCTCGACGCGGTTCAGGGTTCTAACTTTGAGAGACGACATTTTTGCGCCGTATAGTAAGATGGGCCATATGTAACACTTTGCTACCCAAGTGCTAGCGGGAGACTGCGAGCTAATAGGAAGTGTATAGGTTTGAAAAATGTTGTTTTTGCGAATTCGTTCTAAGTTTAACTTCTTCATCGCAGTCCCATCGTTCGTTGATCATGCCACCCAGATATTTAAGCCGTGATACTCGCTCTATAATATTTCCATCGACCGTCAAAGCGGTATTGATTATGGGCTGGCGATCTATTACCATAAGTTTGGTCTTGGTAGGGTTGATTTTAAGACCAAAACGTTTACCCATGGCCTCTATCCTATCCATCATTTGCTGGAGATCCTCTAAAGTTGGTGCTAGAATTGCCGTATCGTCTGCATATTGTATATTGTTAATTGGAATTCCGTTAATCTTAATTCGTCCACTTTCTCCTTCCAGGGCCATTTGAAAGATCTTTTCCACGTATATATTGAAAAGTATTGGTGACAATATACAGTCCTGGCGGACTCCTTTACATACATTGAAGGTATCTGTGAATAGGTTTTTGTTAACTCTTATCTCCGTGGTTTGGTTCCAATATAGTTCCTGTATGGTTCTGATGCCTTTGGTGTCTATCTCTATCTCGAGCAGTCTATTTAGGAAAATATCGTGTTTAACGTTGTCGAAAGCTTTCTGATAATCTATGAAGCATACAAAGATATCTTGGCGTTGATCATAACACTTCTGAATCAGTGTTTGATTGAAAACAAAACCTCTCTCGTACCCAACCCCTTGATGAAGCCAAAATGTGTCTCTGCGCTCTTTTCTTCACATTCCGAGCATATTCGACCATGTATGACTCGAAGAATAACTTTTAGAGCATGACTCATGAGACTTATAAGTCTGTAGTCCCTACAATCATTTGGGGATGTACTTTTTGGGAATTGTACAATTGTTTAATCAGTCGGTTGGAATTTTATCTGAATCGTATATTCGGTTGAACAGATATGTGAGATGTTTTGGGTCAAATATTTTAAGAACTTCTGCATGCACGTTGTCATGACCAGGACTTTTTCGGTTTTTCATTGCTTTCAGAGCATGCTGAACTTCAGACTCAAGAATTTCCGGGCCCGACCAGTCTTCCCAATTGATAGATTGTCTAGCTTCTCTTTGGTCTTCAAATAGTAATTGTGCATAGCTTTTCCACGTGCTGCATAGATCTACAGGGTCTAAGATCAATTTCCCTTTGTGGTTTAGGGAGGGTGTTGGTGCCTTTTTGTGGTGCCAGTTATTTGTTTGAGCTTTCTATGAAAATTTACAGAGTCATGCGTTCCGCCTCTTGGGATTCTGCAGTTACCCAGTTCTCTTTAGCTTGTCTGCATTGCTGTTTAATAGTGTTATTTATTTCGGTGTACCTTTGTTGTTGTTGTTTGACTTTTGCGATTCTTCTGTCCTCCATAAGGCAGAGTATTTCATCGGTCAACCATGATTTGTTTTTCTTTCTTGTTGGTGGTACCAGAAAAGCGTCGGAAACAGTCAGAATGTTTTGTTTTATGTTGTTCCATATGCTATCCGGATAGTCGTTATGTCCGCTTCAGCATACTTGTACAAAAAGATTGATCATGCATGCACGGCTGTTATCAAATTTAGCTAGACGTCACATCTTCTGAGTTTCTGGATCTCTGATACCATCCACGAAATACTCAGCAGCAAGTTCCTCTTGAAATTCCTCTGTTGCTCCCGGGTACATCAATTGAATGAGACGTCTACCGTCTGCCACAAATTCTTGCAGCTTTTCACCAGGTTTCTGACGTTGAGACTTCACCTGTGCCTGATACAGTTGCCTTCTATGTTGGTGCAGTTTCAAATTGCCTTCTGTACATTGTCCAGGATGTTTGACCGTCATACGTAGGAGGTTTGATATGCTGTCCTGTGGCGAATATCCTCTCGGTGGGTCCTTGATTTTTTAGTCTGGTAACTTCTGCTTGTAGATTCTTCATTTCTTTCTGCACGTACCCTACTTCTTTTTGTACAGCTCCAACTTTTTTTTGTATATCGTTTACTTCTTTTTCTTCAAATTTCTCATTTTGACCGTCCAATATTTTCTGTAATTTTCCTTGCTCGCCTACAATTACATCCAGCATCCATTTCTGAAGTAGGTCCTATTTGCTCCATTTTCGCCATTTGTTGCCTTGTATTGACCATAGAATGTTATAAAATGTTCACGAATCCACCAGTCAAATCGGCCTCACTGAAGTACTTGTAACCTCTTCTCTCCTCGAAGAACACTTCCCAAGTCCCGTCTCCTCACAATCAGACTTCTGACATCAAATGTTACGTTTTTCCCGTGGGTTCTGAACGAAATCACAACTTTTCTAATAATCTGTTTATTCATATCACTGTGTACAATTAAACACACTAAACTAGCCTTATAACTTTACAACTATTAGGCTATATTAAGCTACTCCACTGATGTTTTCATGGGTTTAATATCTGACCATAAAGCAGTTCAAATTGAATTTGATTGTGTGAAAACATCACCCTGTAATGAAGATACTGTGTTTTCTCATAGACCCATAATACAAAGAGGCATTCAACATTTAATCAGGATTTTAGAGGGTACATATTGGACTTTTTTAAGGTCTCTAGATGGGGTAGGAAAAAAAGCAAAAATCTTTATGGATCTCAAAGTTGGGGCCATGGAAGCCTCTTTTCCTATTAGAAAAAGACATCCAACTAAAGGCAAGCATGAGTTTTGGTTTAATGATGACCTAAGACACATGCGGGAAACTTAGCATTTCCTAAATTGTTTGTATTCAAATTCTGGATCACTAGAGGTAGCGGAGCAGGTTAAAATTTTCAGATGTAGGTATAGGAAAGAAATCAATAAGGCAAAAAGACAAGCCAATTCAAATTTCATTTTACAGGTCGACAATCAGGTGAGAGCAGCTTGGCAAGTGGTGAATGAGCACAGGCAATCTGTTAAGGGAAGTGGATATCACTGCTTCTGGTTTTAATAACTTTTTCGCTAATTGCGAGAACATAAAGGGAATCCAACTAACAGAGGACACCCCAGAAACATTCTTCGGTCAACTTGACATAACTGAAGGGGGTTTCATCTTTGAGGAACTGTCATATATACAGGTTCGAGATGCAATAGGGTCTCTACAAAACAAACGCTCATTGGATATCCATGGATTAAATGTACCCCTTGTAAAACAAATAAAAGAATGTCTTATTTATCCATTAACCACACTTTTTAATCTATGCATAAGAGAGGGTATGTATTCAACTTCTTTTAAAATCCAAGAAGTAATACCCATTTGGAAGAAAGGTGACAGGAATAATGTACACAACTACAAACCGATTACACTAATACCAATAATCTCTAAGATCTTTGAGAGACTACTTACTACACAATCAATTATACGGTTATTTTGAACATAACCAGATCCTAAAAAAAAATCAAGTTGGTTTCAGGAAGAACAGATTAACCACAGGAGCTATATTGGATCTCCTGGAGTATGTAGTTGAGGGCTTTGAGATGGGGTTTCAAGTTGGAGCAAATTTCCGTGACCTCTCAAAGGCCTTTGCCTGCATATCCCATGAGCTTCTTCTTGAAAAACCAAAATTTTATGGCTTGAGTAATCAAAGTCTTGCACTCCTGCAAACATACCTCATGGGGCGTACTCAAAGAACCTATGTGAATGGTACTTGGTCTGCGGAGTGTCTAATTAGTCATGGGGTACCTCAAACCTCAAGGGTCAATACTGGGACCGCTCCTCTTCATAATTTATGTTAATGACATCGATCAATCTGTGGGGGGTGTAACCTGGTGTTGTATGCAGACGACACTACAGCTCTGTGCAGAAGTGACAGTCTGGTTAATCTAGATCAAATGATGGAGGGGGTGGTCTCAGATTTGGACCAATGGTTTAATGCAAATCGATTGAAACTCAATGTGGGAAAGACTGAGAAATTGTTGTTTTCGTTAAGAAACACTGAAGGTACCAATGCTACTCAGATCGGGGCAGTGAGGTTTCTGGGGGTTCACTTTGATCCTGTCCTAGTTTTTGACAAGCACTTTGACTCTATCTCTAATAAAATTTGCAAGTCAATATATCTTTTAAAAATCCTAAAATATACAGTTGAGAAAAATGTTTTGCTAATGGTGTTTCATTCTCTGATCCAGTCGGGCTGTAATTATGGTTTGTTGGCTTGGGGTCACGCTCCTCAAGCGGAAAGGATTTTTTAAACTACAAAGACGAGTACTAAGAGTTGTAGCGGGTCTTGGGTACAGGGAGGATGTAAGGAACTCTTTCAGGCACTTGCAAATACTTACCTTGCCTGCATGCTACATCTTTGAATGCCTCTTATATGCAAAGAAGAACCTTTTTAGATACAACCAAGTAGGGAACTTACATAATCATAACACAAGGCAGGCTGAACATCTACACATACCCTTTCTAAGACTCAAGAAATCTGACATATCAATTCTCCATTATGCCCCAGCCTTTTTTAATAAATTGCCACATGACATAAAAGCCTTACCAGAGAAACATTTTGCACATACTGTGAAAAATATAATGTGTGATGGGGTATTTTATAGCATCAATGAATTCATGCAGTCGGGTTTGTAGCTGTCTTACCAGGAAGTTATTGGATTGTCTGATTTACCGGTATTCTAATTAAAATGTCCAACTTGTGTTTTTGATGTTCTTAATTTCCTATTGTGTTTGCTTTTATGTGGTTTTATCTTGTAAGATTGTCCTTCCTTTTTTTTGAGCAAAGAACTATTTAAACTCCTGTAATATGAGTATAGTGTGTTTTTGTCATTTTTATTGAAGTTTTATTGTATAGTATGCCATGACTAGTAACTGCCGAGTCATGTCTGTGTTAATTGACTTAGACCTTTATGTTTGTGTGACGATTGTAAAATTTTATCATTGATGGCATGAATAAATTTACTTTACTTTACTTACTTTACAACTATTAGTTCTTTACAATTCAACGCTCAATGATTAACTAACTCAACACGCGTTCTGCCTGCTATTTATATACAATCTACAATATATCACGAATACTCCGGGAGAAGCGAGGCCACTCTATATTATTCTCGACCAGGACATCGAGAGAATTCCACAGTTCCTGAATCTTCGCGGTGACTCATACGTAGACGCGACAAGGGTTCTATAGAGTAGCACAAAAACATTCGAATGGCTGCTAGCCGTGACATTATGTTTTGCATAACTTTGTATTGAAATAGAATTTTAAGTTAGAGTAAGGCTCGTTACTTTTGATGCCAATTTTAGTAATACCAAAAGTTATTGACGAAACGATATTCTACATCTGAAATTACTTAATTTTTAAATGCTAAACGGGATTTTATTTTAAACCTGTACATTTTAATAGTGACTACATTATAGCGATGTATGACTAGAATGACACCATTCCAACAAATAAAAGATGAATTATTTTTATAAAATTATTTATATACAGGGTGTCCCACCGCAAAGTGTCCACTGAAGTTTTCTACCTTATGATGTAGAAAACAGAAAAGCGGTCAGATCCGTCAGCTTTAATTTCAAGGGGTCATATTTTGTGGTACATTCATTACCCCAGATAAAACCTCTAAGTGAAGGCGACTTTCATCCTAAAAATCTGGAAAGGGGTATCATGTTATACATCATTTTAAAGAACATTCAATTACCTTTTCAATGCCACCTTATTTTTTTTTAATTTTGGATGAGCAGTTCTCGATAAATTATGGTTTAAAAGTGATGTTATCGAATTCACTTACCAATTATTTAATTTTTTTAAAGAAAATGCCTACCACGACCTCCATAGAGTAATAGTGACATTGTTCAAAGTGCTCTCTAACATTATTGAACATTTCTGATAACTCCAGAAGAAAGATTACATTCGTGTACAATATGTTATTTAGGTTGTGTCCTACAAATTTTGGTCTTTAAATGACCCCATAAGTAAAGTTCAGCACAGACAAATCCGCCGAACGTACAGGCCATCCAGTAGGTTCTCTCCTTCCAATCCATCGTTCTGAAAATATTTCAGCCAAAAACTGTGTTGCAGGTGCGGTCTAGCGTGAAGGAGCCCCATCTTGCTGAAAAATGATGTCTTCGGCATAGTGGCGGTTATCATACTCACTTATTTGTATTAAAGCTGGGCCAATGGGATTTTCCATTAAATCTAAATAGATTGCTCCGTTTAGATTAGGTAAAAAGAATGGGCGAACGGTATTATCTACAAAAATTCCTAGACAAACGTTTAGTTATTCTGTACGTTGGGTGTGAACTTCATGACAGTCTTGGATTATTTGGAGACCAATAATGACAGTTATGGCTGTTCACTTCACCATTTAGGAAGAAAGAACACTCATCAGAAAAACAAATGTTTTAAAAGAAAATCTTGCTGGTTAATAATTCGTTCACTAATGATCTCGCAAAATTCTAGACGTAGATCGTTATCATCTTCCTTTAGTCCCTGAAATAACGGAATTTTATAAGGGTAGACTTTATGTGATTTTAATATCCTCTGGATTAGAGTAGGTTCCATCATTATGTTCCCCAAAACAGCTGTCTTAACTGCTTCGGTCCTTATTGGGTTTTAACAAACCTTTTTTCACAGATCCAGTTTTTCCAAATTTTATAACTACCTGTGCACGAAAGTATGGAACACGAGTTTGTTAGGGTGTTGATCATTAAATATATTTGCTGCACTTCTGGCACAATCATTGTTCCGAAAAAAGAGCGAAATAAATTTTAACTTAAAACAAAACATTGAAATAATTGGTAAGTGAATTCGATAACACCACTTTTAAGCCGGGAACACACTTTCGACACGCCACGCCACTCTGCGAGCTAGCGTGTACCGTGGCGTGCTATGCAAAAAGTGCGGAGCTTCTAAAACAATGCTTTTATATGGACCGGAAACACACACACCGCACGGCACGGAAAAATCACTCCACGCCACGCTGACGTCACACTCCATGCATGCTGCAGCATGTGGAAATCCACACTTTTGTTGCCACGCGTGGTGAGCACTGAGGCGCCAAAAAGCGAATTCGGTTAATTTATTCAGTAATTTTTAATGCGATTTTAATCCTAAAATGGATGACTTACTTATTGAAGAGGTGCGAGAGCATGAATGTTTGTTTATACGTCAAATGCCGAGATTACAGAGATAATCATATGAGACAGACGTCCTGGGAGGAAATTGGACGGGAATAAAAAATTTCTGATAACTAAATTAATTATTAATTGAATTATGTGAAGATAATAAAGTGACACACCTGACATAAGAAAAATGTTTTCGTCGACAAAACTTTTTCTTACGAAAGTTTGGCTTAGAAACTGGAAATATTAGGTCGTTTGAATACAGATGGAGTACATGCTTTGTAGTACATGTTAGTATATAGTCTTTACATGTAGTTCCATGTATGGATCCGATAAGAATACCTCCATAATATGAATTAATAATTATACCAGCCTATGAAATTAGCCCAATTCTTCTCTTCTTTGGTTAATTTCGTGTACCCAGGATGCTCTATGACTTGTGCCTTATTTTCTAATACATAGATAGAGACTCTAACTTCTTCCAATTCCTCTTCCCAATCAGAAGAATCGGTACTGCTGGCATATTCAATTTTTCCTAGAAACACTGCTACTGCGAGAAAAAATTAAATTGGGAAATAAACGCAATCAACTGACGTGTGGTGTACGTCGCAGCGACTGCTTGCCTATAGTGTGTTTCTAAACCAAAAATTTTACGCCACGCCACGGAACGCGCTAGCTCGCAGAGTGGCGTGGCGTGTCGAAAGTGTGTTCCGAGGTGTGTTCCCGGCTTTAAACCTACATTTCTCGAGCACTGCTCATTCTCAACTAAGGTGGCATTGAAAAGGTAATTAAATGCCCTTTAAAACGATCTATAACATGTTACACCATTCCATTTAAGATTTTTAGAGTGAAAGTCATCTCCTTAGAGGATGAATTGGGACAACGATTATACCAAAAATATGACCCCCTTGAAATTAGAATTGACGAGTTGGTGGCAAGTTTTCAGTGGGCCACCTTCTATATATTACATAATCACCCAATAATAGAATTTTCAGTTACGACAGTCTATGCCAAAAAAAATTTAATTTACGTAAGTGCACCAATAAAGAAATACCCAAAATTATAAAAATACAATACATTTCCAGCTTCGAAAAATGCGAAAATTAGAAAATCTGAATTAAGAGAAAATCTTACTTATATTTGGGGAAACTATACACATATTTTTCAGACAAATCTCTAATAGACGATAAAACGATCCTCTTTATTAAAAATCCAATTTATTAAAAAAACACAAATAATAATAAATAAATAAAATGCAATTAAAATTAACGTTTTGAAATCGTTTTGGACAGCAAAAGTGTTTGTGTAGTGCCCGAAAAAGCTCACTAAGGAATCTTAGCAAACGAAACGATAGATAGACAAGCCTGAACACGTTTACCCTAAATTATGTCTTATAAATGCTCATTTAAAAATTCAATTATCAGATATAATTAGTAAGGCAAGAGAAAGAATATTGCATAATTGGTAAGCATAATCAAATAAGAGAGAGTTAATAAAGCAATACTTTCCTCAGATTTCTATACATTCAAATCGGACCTTTATAATAAAAAAACAGGCATACGTGAAAATGAGAATTGTGAATATCTCGTACTAGGGTATCTACAACAGCATATTTCTATACTTACCATTTAACTTCATTAAACAATGTCTGAAAGAACATTTTACGTAAAACAATTTCAAAATAGCAGCAAAAATTACAAATGTGTCAACCTACTATTAGTAATTATAGCGATCATCTTTAATAGTATTATTATGTTAACTTACTATATATAGAAAAGAAGGTTTAATTGTCATTGTAACTTTCTTAGAATTCGCGATCTTTGGGAAGTTGTCCACTATCTTCTCAATCTCTTCAACAATTTCAGGTTCTGTAACTTGACTTCCACATGGTTGCCTCTCCATACTATATGTTGGAATATCTCTTAACCAAATTTGCACTGCCTTTATTTTTTCTTCCCTAAAATTTGTTTCAGAAAATTGATAAATTTAATTATACTTTAACGCGTTTTGTTATTTTTATTTTAAATAATTTCAATTGGTTCTGCCGATTTTATTAATAAACTGCGTAATAAAATTAGAAGAACTTACTTACTTACTTACTATAAAAACGCGTTTTAAATCTCTTGTGATCTACTAATAACAAAATTGATAGCTGTGGTATAAATTATTCAAAACGTTGAGCAATATTTTTAAAACAAAAATAAAGTATGAATTGAAAGTCGCAGTAGAAAACCATAGTGAGGGGAAGCCAAATCTTGTTGAAAATGCACTCTATTTTCTTCCAGAACAAAATTACTATCTGCATAAGTTTGATTTACTACATTAGATTGTTTGTTATGTGAGGATTGACAATTGAAAAGTACTCAAAATTTCAATTTAGGCAGATTAATCCAGAACAGAAAGATTTCTTTATTTGCAACTAATTTCCCAAAAAATTCAATACGTATCTGTGACTCACATTATGTCTTCTCGCACATATTCTACATTTTTCATAAATAAAAATCATTTCAATTCGTTCTTGAAGACTGTAAACCGTTTTTAGAATTATTTTTGTTATCGCGCTAAATAGTTCAACATGTATCATATAACAAGTCTGCTTATCAATGTTTAAATTTCTGATAAGTAAGTATTTGCTGTTATAGTGACGTTCTTTTTTGATGAACAAGGGCAACGCATTATTTCATTCATTATTTTTCGAACCGACTTAAAACAATTTCAAATATTGTCGCTATAGTCTAATGGTCTCCATGTTCAAATTAAATTCCCCATTTTTATTTACCTAAATGGATGTGCTAGGACTATGCGTTGATATTTGCTATTAAAAACTAGGTAGAAAAATAAATACGCGCTTTTGTTTCCAAAACATCTAATTTGGAATAATTATCAGTCTACCTTACCGTAAATATTTTAAGCAATAAGATTGCTATGCAGTGAATCATCTAATAAGATATATCCCAGCTTTTAATAGCAAATACTCATAGCGACATTTACAAAGTATAACCACGTTAGAACCGCTTCTACTGTATCGACATAGCTGAGACTCGGGGCAGAAGTTTAGGTTCTCAGGTTTAGGAAAATGATGCTAACAAGTCCAGAGATATATCGTTAAATCCAATTTCCACTAAAAAATCTACTTTTTGTGTACATCGTAACCTTTGTTTATCCACTTCAAAGCAGGCAGAGGCGACATACTGCCATTATCACAAAATAATTATTAAATTGGTGTATCGAAATTTTCCAAAATCTGTTCAGAATGTTGATTTACACTGCAGAGGAACATATTCAGATGGTCTCAAATTACATCAAAGGAATGTCGGCATAAGCGGTCGATATAACTTTTCCGTTTCTTATCCTGACTGTCCAGTCCCGTCCAGGATAACAGTGAAATGGTTCAATACAAAATGTGTAACCACTGGGTGTATACAGAGTTCTCATGTGACAAGAGAAAGAAAAGCAACTGAAGTAAACGAGTAACTCAAAATGAAAGTATGCTTGGCTTTTGAAAAGAATCCAATAACTAATCTTACTCGGATTGCCGAAGTTTACAGAAAATCCGGTAGTAATTTCCCCAAAGTAGTTAAAAAAAGAATAAAACACAAGACCTTGAAAGTCAGGAGTCTTTAAGAATGTTTTGCCTAATGATTATTTCCTTAGAATGCAGTTTCGTGAACAGTGGATTGAATAAATTAATATTGAACAAAGCATCATAAATAAAATATTATTTTCAGATGAAAATACTGCAGAAATACTGAATATAGGTGCGAAAAAACCTTTAATAATTCAGGAAACGCATATCTAGACAAGGCAGAAAGTGAATGGTTGGGCAGGAATTTTTTGGCGACAGAATAATTGAAGTATTTTTCATAGAGGACCCCTGAGCACTAAAAAATATTTAAAACTGCTCCAGCACCAGGTTATTCCAGCGTTAGAGGAATGTTAATCAAAATGGCAAGATAATTTTCCAACATGATTGAGCTCGTAGTGCAAGAGCTATCACCGAATTGTTGAATACCACCTGGAACGGTAGATTGGTTGTTTTGGGTCTTTTAAATTCCAGCGCGAAGCCGCGATATTTCGCCTTCAGATTATTTTCATTGGAGCTATCAGAATTATTGAGGCTTCACGCTCCATTACTCCCCGGCAGCTCCTGAATGCTCTTCTAGGCTTTGAACAATTAGTTTAGACAATTTTAATCTTTACTGTTGGACTTTTTGAAATGTCGCTATAGTGGGATCGGATAACATTAAAATATTTCAGTGTTGGCGAACATGCTCTTTTTGGATATAGTTTCTGCATATATCAAAGATCAAAACATCGACGCCGAAATTTCGAATCTCTCACCGCTAGTAGTGACGTCATCAAACTGAGGGTCAAAAAAACTATGCATAGGCATAGACTACCATACTTGAGTTGTTAGTAAAATTCAATATTGGGTACGTATACCTTCTTGCACATCGAAATGATGGTTATAAATCTTCTTGCTAAATGCCTAGTACAAAGCGGATGGACTGCGACTCTAACAAATGCTGGCGTTGCTAGTATTGTCGTAGCTGAGGCATGCTTAACGTCCTCTCATATTAAAAGAGCTAGATATGGTCATGAAGTAACTACTGTTGCATTAAACACTCTTCAAGAAGAAGCATACATAAAATATTGCGCAGAACTTTGTGATCAGAAGAAAGAAGAAAATACCAAATGGAAAAAAAGAATGATAGTAGAATCAGCCCAATTTAATTACTGGGATACAGTTATTCAGATTGAGTCGTTATTACTACAATTAATTTTCAGCATTCGTACGGCTAGCTTTAAATGGTTTGTTGCTACGCTTAAAAGATATGCTCTTGGACCTTCAGTTTAGATACTGTGCATTACTCGCGCTGGTTGCCTATATTTGTACGTAATCGATGAAGAATATCTTAAAGGAAACTCGACAAGCAATAGAACTACTGCTGAATTTTCTTCTATACTGGACGATCAGTTTCATGAGCAAAATAATAAAATGATAAAAAGTGATGGTGGTGCTATAGGCATTATTGATAATGAAACCGCTCTTCTTAAATGGGTGACAGCAGGTCGTGACATTTCAAGAATTCGTACAGAGTTTGAAAATCTAGCGGATCCTAACCCTGCCCTAAATATTCGAAAGCTGCATCATGAAGATACTCAAACTAAATTTGCAGCTCATGCAAAAAGCATGATAAATATAACAAGTGAAGAAGGAAGTCCGTTTGAAAGTAATTGCTTAATTTAAATCGGTAGTAAAAAATTGATTACTCAAAAAGAATCGGTCAGTATGATGGAAAACGACCACTCAATTCGGTTAAAGCAGTATGAGGAATATATCGAACACCGCTTTAATAGAATGGAGTTAGTACATGATGTCATTAAAAAATCAATATACACATTTTTAATTCACCATGGAAAGTTACTTTCAAATCAAAGACAAAAATAGTGGATCTCCGACACGACTCCATTCTCATCTGCAAGTTATACGTAGCTTCTCAAAATCGAGAAACAGATATTGAAACATTTTTGCTCATGAGAAACAACCTTTCCCAACTTCTGAAGCAAAAGCAGAAGATTGAAAAAGCCCAGTAACAAGGCAGATATTATACATTGTTTGGAGACCAGTATTGGAAAAGAAGTTTTACACCACAATAATTCCACAAGAATATAATGATTTTTTACGAATAGATGAAAATAAAAAAACAGCTGTTTACTTTATTGGCACGACAGCTAATAAACCAGCTTCTTAAAGGAAATCAAGAGTCGCATGAGGAAAGAGTAATAGCATATCCAGCAGAGTAAGATCTATCAGCTATTTCACGCTCATGGCATGAAGAAGCGGACGGACGCCTGCCTTCTGCTTCACGCTAGGCATGCAGCTGATAATGACCACAAATGCGTTAGCATTCGAACACTAGATTCAGATGTTGTAGTCATTGCAGTATGCCTCAAATTTTGAAAATAGTCAACAACTTGAATTGATTTTGGAACTGGGAAAAATCGTAGGTTAATAGGCATCCATGACTTATATTCTTACGTATCGCAGATCTGTAGCTTTTTGCTTATATTTCATTTTGTAATAGGTTGCGATATCGTGTCTTCATTTTGTGGAGTAGGCAATTAAGCAGCTTGGAAGGTGTGGATGGCATATCCTAATATGAATTCCTCTTTTGAGCAGCTGCTAATGGGAACACTCCCAGATGAAGATATTATTCGTGCCGTGCAGATTTGTGGTTCTTTTGTATGATTCAACATCACCTTAAACACAGTTAATGAGTGCACTTTTTGTTAAGAAAAGTTGACAATGTGAGAACTCCAACGGAAAATGCTTTGCTTTAGCATATCAAGCGAGCCACTATTCAAGCCCTTTTATGGAAGCATTGTCTGGAAAAAAGAGTATGGGAAAAAACTAATGATGGGTTTCAGCCATTGTGGCCTACTATTTCGGATACCGCAAAAAGTTGTGAAGAACTAATTGCCTGTAGCTGCAAACAGAGGTGTTCTATGTGCAAATGCGTCAGAAACGGTTTTCAATGTATGCAATTGTGCACGTGTGAAGGACATTATTCTCAAAATTATTAATTGAATTTGTTTTCTGTAAAACAAATTTTTACTAAAATGCTTACACCAATTTTTTTCCTTGACTCAAAAGACTTAAAGGTGGTGGTGGGGGGGGGGGGTATCTCTTTACAGATGCATCTCAACAAAACTTCACTACTACCACTCAATTTTTTTACCACAAGAACATATTTGAAAATAGACATGAATATGCAGATAAAACGTCAAATTTTTGACATTTTTTATTTATTTATTTATTTATTAACGGCAATGCCATTTTTCAAAATACATTAATAATAACCACATTTAAAGCACATTCATAACTAATTTTAAAATATCACAAGAATAATACAAATACTAAAAAATATCACATACACGTCACACAAATAAAAATCACACATTTCAGTAATAAACAATCAGAGTAGTAAAATCACACATTCGTTACATCACAAGTGGCTTCTTAAAAATGACTCAAAACTAACCAGCCTTGAATTGAATAAATCTATGTTATTATATCTATTAAATTGATTAGCCGTGTCCAATAAACGAGTTAAAGGGTTGTTTCTGCCATAGTTAGTTGGGTGAAACGGTACAACAAAAAGACTTGTATTTCTACCTCTCCTCACACCAACGTTGAATGGAACCAAGGCAAGTAGTTCCGGGCATCGTATCCCACCACTCAAAACATTGTGCAAGAAACACAAGTCAGCAATCTACGCTGCAGAGACTGAAGATTGAACTCTAAGAGAATGTCATCATATTGATAGTCTTCTCTCTGATAACCACATCTAAAAGCAAGTATCCTCAAAAACTTCCTTTGAACTCTCTCTATGGCTTCAACATATACTCCATAAGACGGTGACCAAACAACTGAGCAATATTCCAGCAAGGACCTTACAATAGAACAATAGAGATTACGAAAAGTTAACACTGAAAAATTGGTCGAGATACGCTGAACAAAACCCAGCATCTTATAGGTTTTAGTTGTAATATCAGCAATGTGCACATTAAAAGACATCTTGCTGTCAAAGGTGACACCAAGATCCTTCATATGAGCGCACACAGGCAAACCCACACTATTTAGACTATACTGACAGTCTAAAGGTTGTAATGAACGAGTGAAGGTCATTCGAAAACACTTCGCCACATTTATATCCATACAATTTCTCTCACACCACTCATAAATATAATTGAGGTCCCGCTGCAGATCATCTGCGTCCTGCAAGGAGTCGATGCACTTGAATACCTTAAGGTCATCTGCAAAAAATAAGCATCTACTGGAACTGATGCTTTGCACCAAGTCCATCACAAACAAAGAGAAAAGAATAGGCCCACAGTGGGAACCTTGAGGAACTCCCGATGGCACCTGTATGGGACCTGATAATGACCCACAGCACCTAACGTATTGAGTCCTGTCGGATAAATAACTCTCGATCCATTCAAGAAATGATCCACCCATGCCCAGCTTCCCAAGTTTTGCTAAAAGTAAACGGTGATTGACCCTGTCAAAGGCTTTAGAAAAGTCTAGATAAACAGAGTCAACCTGCCGTCCACCCTCCATGCCACATGTGACGAAATTTTGGTACAGAACCAGATTTGTAGCCGTTGACCTGCCCTGCATGAAGCCGTGTTGCTCCTCATTAACAACGTGTCTGAATTCCCATGACAATCTCCGACCAACTAGGCAATCCAATAATTTTGGGATATCAGATTGATTACAAACCGCTCTGTAGTTATTAACACTACTTCTATTACCTGATTTAAATATTGGTCTGAGATAACATGATTTCCAGAAGTCCGGAAAGATCCCTGATGACAGGGATAAGTTGAACAGTTTATGAACTGCCAAGGATAGGGCAAACCGACATTGTTTTAAAAAATATGCAGGTATCCCATCAGGACCCGCGGAAAGGCGCAAAGGCAATGAAGCTATGGCGTCAAACACCTCAGCAACACCAAAAGTGCAACCCCCCACAGAAACCAGTTCAGAAAGATGAGGCTCATGCACATGAGCCATCCTGTCCGGTGAATACACAGTCGAAAAAAATGATGCAAACAAGTTTACAGCCTCCGATACATTGCTACTCGCAACACCATTGTACTCAACATTTTCAGGTAAGTCGTGCCCATTTCTAAGATCAGCAACAAAGCTCCAAAACCTTCTCGGGTCCTCCGATATATCATTCTCAATTCTATCAATGTACGCATCATAGCAGCGCCGCCTGAGGCACCTACAGCCTTCCCTCAACTCAATAAACCGATTATAGCAATCTTCATCACCCGACTCCGTGAACCGCTTATGAACAATCTTTTTTTGTACAACCATACTTCTCAATTCTGTGGTGAACCATTTGGGAAATGTAGAAGTTTTATGTCTTTTAAGAGGTACAAATCTTTCAATCACATCATACAGAATGCCATAAAGGGAGGCCAAAGATTCTTCTATATTATTAGGGCTAAACCTCATCCCAACTAACTAATGCAAGACACTCATTAATTTGAAAATAATCACAATTTCGAAAATCATAATAAAATTCCTCATACCCAGCAATCTGAGCAGCACTGCCCAACTGAATATCAAACCTAATAGCATTATGATGAATACTATTAGCAAAAATTAAATCACTAGGCTCCCGTGTCACAATGCTGCCCAGATCACTAAATACAAGGTCAAGGGCTACATTCCTACTATTTAAAACAGTATTTACTGGATACAGATTAAAATAACAATAACAGTTTGCTAAAATAACTCCTGATGAATTCAGTGGACCGTTTACTGTCAAACCAAACTCGTCGTTTCCCCAAACACATTCCGGTACATTATAATCTCCAACAACGACAACATTGCTACCCGGATAACTATCCATAACACGTTCCATAACATTACAATGCTCAGCATATAATTCAGGGCCTGATCCAGGTGGTATATAGACACAGCCAAGTATGAGCAACGATGTGTCACGTTTGATTGAAATGAAAACCTGTTCAACACTAGTGCGCTCAACGGTAACCCTCTTAGCTGTCAAGTACTTCTTTGTGGCAATAAGCACACCACCTCCTCGCAATTTATCACTATTTGTTTCACAACGATCTAAACGGAAAATATCAAAATCTGTAATCCCCAATTCCGCATCGTGAAAGTTTTGATTTAACCATGTCTCTGTAAACACAACAATATCATATACACAAGTACTTACAGCCAGTTGCAGCTCCTGCAGTTTGGTTCTAATACCACCAACATTCTGATAGTACACAACCGGTCCTTCATTCAGCTGTATATTCCTAGCTCCTTTACACCCATTTCTATTTAGTCTTGTTGCTCGTCCTGAGTGGGCATTGGAAAATTTTGATATCCTTGCCGACCTCTACTACCATCTTTAACAAAAAATCTCCTAATAATGACTCCAGTGGGCCACATGCTTGAAGACATTATCTTCTCCCTTTGAGAAATGTCCACCTCAAGTTTAAAAGCTTGATTGTAACCCTTCCCAGGAAGCGCTTCCACGAAGATTTCTCCACTTTCAGGGCAATGTTTTTGTACATGACCTTTGATAAACTCAGCAGAGATACCATGCTTAATCCTGCCCACATACACAAAGGCTTTATCTGTTCCAGCAGCATCTCGTGGTGTAGCTGCAAAATTTTCAGAGTCTTCGAAATTGCCATCACCAACTATTATGTTTTTATTTTTGTTTTTGTTATTGTTTTGGTGGCGCCCGCCTAATTTATTGGTTACCTGCCGATTCTCGTTAAGTTCGACATTCTGGCCTTTGCTACTGGTTTGACCTTTGGCGTTTGTAATGTCATTGGCAACATCGACGAGCATTGGTCCCATATTTGCACTGGCAACATTGGAAGTATTTCCAGCCAACTTCACAGTCACAGCCTCGGAGGCAAGGTTAAATTTTGACGACGATTTTCCCTCCAAAATAATAGAGGTTATATCACCTAATTTCTTATTAATTACCGAAATCTCCTCCTGGTAGTGCTCCTGGGATGCCATCAGTTTCAGGATTACCTCGTTCAATACCTCATTTGTCTTGATAAGCTGAACATACTCGACGTCACTACCATTCTCGCTGATGCGAGAATCCGGGCAACAAAGGGCGTTGTAACCCACTACTTTCACCCCTTTAATTCTCACCGCACATGCAGGATGATAGGCTGCATTGCAAGATGTACATTTCACGTCACTAGAAGTATTTCTTTTACACGATTTACACATTGTACTCTTGACTTGCGAACTTGCTTGTTTAGTCGGCGCCATCTTTATTTTTTTTTTTTTTTTTTTTTTTTTTAAATGACATATTGGCTACCGTATTAAAAAAATAATAAAAAAAAAACAGACCCCATGTTTTAGTATAAAACAGGTATTTATAAATCGGTTTTATTAAAAACTATTGCCTTTAATTGAATCAGTCTATGCTTAAAACCAGTTTCTCGGTCTCTCATTTGATGCCGTAATTACTGGGGTTAGGGAGCACGACATTTTTTGGGTCTGGTGCGTTTTTAATCTTTGGCATATACAGTATTGTTGGGGAAACACCCCAACATGCGTACTAACTTTCGTTTTTCGCCGTATAGTTTGGTGATTACACCCTGTATGTTCGTAGTATGATTGAGTCATAATTAAACCCCAAATATATTTATTTCACCCCAGGTAAACGGATATTTGTGTATTTAAAATATTGTATTTCAGTTACTCCTTACACTGGTCATAGAAACCAGGACTTTACAGACTTTACTTTGCAATATTGTTTAAATATATGTTTTAATTAATTAGCCGAACGGATCCGATTAGAAACGGATACAAACGAATGCGAAGCTTCAGTCCGAACCTGGATTGTTGGTATAACAGATTCCGTTATATGCAAAAAGCAAGTTGCCAGTTCGTCAAGGAAATCGTTATTAATCGTTCTAAAAAAAAAAGAAAGAACATGTTCTACCCTCTCAAATGCATCCGCTTCCGCGCATTTTTCCGCTTTATTTCTTCTTGCCGCGCCGGTAGAAAAAATTAGATTTTAGTGCCTGACGAACACTCACCCGTGAAACAACGGTCCAGTCACCGCTCTGTTTAAGTTTGGCGCCAAAAACAACAGCCCTTGTCGGTGTCCTCTTTGACACCAAGATGTTTAGTTGGTTTTCGCAAAATTTAAGTTTTAGTCGAAGAAAGAAGTAATAAAGTACAATCACAATCGTTCACTCAAAAAGCATCTAGAAAGGTGTAGCTCCGTTGAGACCAAAACCTTTTGGGCCATTTTTTCATTAGTTTGCACAGATATTTAGAAAATATTTGCTGTAACTCTGTTCTCTCTGTGCAAGCTTGGACAAAGAACTCTTTTGGGCGTTTTAACGCATTTTCTCGAAGACAGAAACGCCATAGCGTCTCGTCTCTCCTGTTGCTGTTGTAGAAGATAGAAGAAGGTAAAATGGCGGATGGAAGTTGGTAGTAGAGAAATCCATTCCGGTACTACTTCACGATTCGAATCAAATGTTCGAAGTCTTATATCCCTGATGGTCAAGTTAATTTAGAGAATCGAAGAAGACGCAAAGTACAATGTATTTGGTGTGAACGGAAAGGCAGTTAGTTGAAAAAGAACGTTAATTAAATTCAGTAAAGAAAGAAGTTCTTGTTAAATTTAAATAATCAAGAAGTTAAGTTAGACATTTAATAATAGTTAACCGAATGTACAGTATCTATTTAGTTTTATGTGTGAAAGTAGTTACAAATATTTGTACAAATTAATCATATTTAATGCATATTAATTCTTGCATTATTAAAGTACTTAATACCTAGAATACATGTTTCAATTCACAACATATGTATAAAACCCCCACCACCCTTCTTTAATACAGTCCGCTAATTAAAGTGGTTAATTCTAAAGTTAACTACCACCCCCACTTTTGTGGTAATAAATGATTTAAGAAATAATTGTTTATCCCGACCAAGTATCTATATCCAAATAGTGTAGGAGCTGGCAAACATTGCGGTGAACGATATTTATCAAAATTTTTACCAATGTGGCATAAGAATTCATGATATAGACAAACGGAAATCGACCGTCTGCCGTGGCAGCTTTAAATAGGGGGTGCAGTTAAAAAAAGGGTGGTTTTAGGATTCGGTGAATAATATTTATCAAAATCCGCATTCGCTCAATTAAACAAACCAGTTCAAGAATATGTCAAAATCACGTGAGCAGACGATTTATTTGGCAGCTTAAACTTGGCAGACGACTGTCAAAGTGACATCTTTCTCAAAATGGTGAACGACAATGATCAAAGATTATTTTTGGTAGGCGTATTCCTCTATTAGTCCATTAAGCGAAAACAAC
>MU185242.1:82831-118443 GCA_016904865.1 Pissodes strobi | reverse complement strand
GAATATTCAGCGCGTGTTGTCCTAACGCAGGAGAGAGGTCTAGCCTAATAATACCAAATCATGTGATATTGTATTTGGTGATTCAGCATGCAGTTCCATAGGAGGCAATGTCATTACACTTCCCGTACCAACGCCTACGCCGGGACAGCATGAATGAATTCAGGTAATGCTTTAATGCACTAGGTATAAAAACTGAAAACTGACTTAAAAATCCTTAACTCAGATAAATTGAGCTAGATGCTCTTATTTTAGCCTCAGGAATTTGAGCTAGTAAACTGTGTTTTGAAACATGCGACTAAATTGGTAAATTATATCAAGGAAAAACCCTTGAAATCGGGATTTATCAAAAACATCATAACAGCATAGAATCCATCTAAGCAGTTTACCTACTTTTACTGAAAACGAGTAGGTACTGTTGTAAAATGCAAGAATCTATATCATTTCACAACACGATAAAGACCATTATTATTAACACGGTCTTACATCGTAGGCGTCCAATAAACACACATAAAGACAGCCTTGAAGGACCTCCAGTTGATTTTTCGAATACCTACGGAACAATGGCCATAATTTAGTTTTATGCAAGTAATATTTTCTCGGTAGCAAAGTTGATTTTTAAGGTCGACCTTATCGGTTGCCTTGCCTGCGGCAGACAGATTGTTTGTTTATATATCCGAGCACTTATAATAGCCAACAATGAGTTGGTGGGCGATTTAATAAGGCTATGCAAGTCAAAACGGAACGAGGTGGTGCTGCGGCGATTTGTCGAGTGCATTGTGTTTTATTCATTTATTTGGTAGTTCTGAAATAATAAAATCTCAGGAAAAATTACTAAGCTTAAACTGCTTAACGTGTTTTGGTCACTTTTAACCTATTTCAATAAGAAGCAATCCCACGCGTCAATTAAATAACTATACTGCATCCAAACACTTCCGCGGATATCTGTGTAAAGTCACCATCCGTCCTGATTTTACACCACTAGTCCCGATTTAGCAGGTGACCCGCTTTTATCTCGCTTTTGTCCGATTTCAAAAAGTGGTCTTCTTTAGTCGCCTAAATAGTTATTTATACTATAAGGGATATAAGTGACATTTACTAGTCGAGGACGATTTTGAGCCCGAGCGATAGCGAGGGCTGACAATATAGTTCGAGACTATTAAATGTACTTACATCCCGTGGAGTATACAAGATTTTTTCTCCTCCCTGCAGAATTTATTCTTGGATTTTTATTAATTTAATTCGATACTTTTCGCATAAAATTATGAAGACAGCTCTGGCCGGATTCTATAGCATCTTAAACATTCTTATTTTATCAATAACGTCAAGATGAAATTATTGATTTGTATAATAGCCAAATGGATATAGAAGAATCAGCAAATATCGCTTGTTTGTCGCTGCTGCCAGAAAAATCGAGGAAGAGGTATGAAGCAACGTATCAATACTTCAAGAAATAGAGCCAAACAAAGACTGCTACAGTAGTTTCAGAAATCGTGTTTTGGCGGACTTTCAGGAAAAATCTGCTGCATTAAAGTCTCCATCAAGCTTATGGTGTGAATATTCCGTGTTGAAGTCCACCCTTTTCATAGAGGAAAACATAGATATTTCCAAGTGTCCTAAACTTCGAGCATTTTTAGAAAGAAGAAATGACGGGTATAAACCTAAAAAATCCAATGTGTGACAGGGAAAATATGAATAAGTTCCTGTTTGAACCCCCCGATGCTATTTATTTAATGATGAAGGTTGTAATCATAATGGGAATTGCTGAAGCGTGCCGTTCTAATGAATGTGTAATGAAAATGGACAATGTTGAATTAAGGCATGAAGTTATAATTGTTACTATTCCTGATTCCAAAAATGGAATGGCACGTAAATTTACAGTGACTAAAAGTGACGATGAGAAGGTTTCTTATTTCAAAATAGTTCAAAATTACAATGATATAAGATCTCACATGACGAATTTTAATCCTCGCTTCTTCATGCGATATCAAAATGGAAAGTGCTTAAATCAGCCTGTCGGGAAAAACACGATTTCTTTAATTCCAAGTAAAATTGGTAAATTTATGAACTTTGAGAATTTTAAGCAGTATACTGGACACTGGTAGGCCGTATGCTGTCAATTTGTTTAACAATTCGTCATGCCACACCCTACCGAATGCTTTGGGTACGTCGAGAGCCACTGCACAAAATTTCTCGAAGGCTTTGGTCCACAGGTAGGTCACGTAAGTCAGGAGGTCTTCCGTTGATCTGTGCTTGTGGAAGCCATACTGATCAATTTCTCCATGACTTTAGACATGATGGGAACTAAGGCAATTGGACGGTAGTGATTTGGAATCGTTTTTTACCTTTCTTCGGGATTGGTTGCAGCTGTGCGCATTACCAGCTAGAAAGAAAGCATGCAGTTCTGTATGATAGGAAGAAGGGCCTGCATAGTCGAGCTGTTAGTTCATCAGCAAATTTCTTAAGCACTATTGCGGGAACGTCATCCGGTCCTGTCGCATTGTTAGTGTCTAGGCTTTTGAGTATTCGTTTTACTTTCACACTTCATGTGTGTCTAGAATGGAGAATATGTTAGAAATTTTATCAGCTAATTTTAAATATGTTGTAATTGTAGGCGATTTTAATATCCATTTTAAGAATTTGATCGACAATAGTAATGTCAATTTTACATATCTTGTAAACTCATATGTTTTTACCCAACACATTTTTAGTAATACTAGACTAAATGCCTGTATCGATAATATTTTTATGACAGAGAGAGTCCACTTCGGATTTTGTTCGGAGGCCAGACAACCGTGTTGGAGCAATTTGGAAGATTGTTAATGAGAGTAGAGGTGCAGCACAAAAAAACTGCCAACTCACCGGACATATGATTTTTTTTTCACTATTGCGGATAGAATCTTAAGAGATATTCCTGATACAGACATTGAGGCTGACGTTTTTTTGCAACAACTGGAAGTATCGGTTCCTGTGGAGGGAATTTCATTTTCCTGGAGAACCTTTGTAAGACCGTGGGGGTGCGGGAGGTCGGGGGTGGGGGGGGGGGGGGTGTGGTGTAGTTTTGATGGTCTTCCATGCATTAGTGCAATCCCTGCGCAACTTTGGCCTTCTGGCTTGGGGTCAAACGCCTCAGGCTGAGCGAATGTTTAGAAGAAATAATGCTTATTTGTGAACCAGAAGATAGTTCAGTATGTGCGTCAACCTCTTTTCAAACAGAAAAGAGCAAAGAAAAGAGCACATCCTTTACGGAAACAAGTGATTTTCAACTTCAATCACATAATGAAGAAGAAATACATGAAATAGGTACATTAGATAAAGAAATAGTTGACCACACCAACAATAAACACAAAACTCCTATCAGAAAAAGGAAGTTTCAAGGTGCATCGGAACAAATAATCAGATCGAAATGCAATAAAGATAATTTTTTTGGTAAGAAAATGGAATTAGTGCAACTTAAAATTGACACAATGAAAGTGATGAAGTTGGCAGAAGAAAAGAACCTAAAAGGCAAACTTTTAGATAATGAAATAAAAGAAATAATAAAGAAAAAAGAATAACTGGAATTAAAAATTAAAGAAAAGGAATATGAAAATGTTCTGGATTAGTTTTGTATTGCATTTTTTGTGATCCATTATTTATTAGTTTGTCTTTCTGTGTCATCCTAATCAGATCTAGCTGATATGTATCTACTTGTTTCGACATTTTGTTGTTTGTTTTTGAGGCGATTTCTTACAACTGAATATCACGTTGACTTGCAAAAACACTCCAGAGTAAACTAAGACACTCGAGAGTAAACTACCTTCATTTTAAAAAATGTCGAAACCCCTCGTATTGACTTAAAAGAAGTGAATATTTAGTTGCAAAAAAGCGTCTTCAATGTTAATAACTATAGTTACTATACTGTGTTATTTTTTAGTAACATAATAAAAGATACTTTCCTATATTTTCAGAATGAGCTATAAGGTCATAGTTTATATTTATTTTTTGTTCGGAGTTACCTACTGTATTACCTAAAAATAAACTTTCGCTATAAAAATAAAGGTAAGCATGGAATTAAATTTATTAATTTACTTATTTAAATACATTAATTAAAAACAGTTAATATTAATGAATCCCTAGTTGCAGTATTTTCACCTTCATGATTATGAGCAACTACTCCAATAGCTTTATCAAACCCTGGGTCCTGAAAGTCATCCTCGATGAAGTCATTAGCTTCAATACACATGTTGTGAAACACTCCACAAGCAACAATAACTTCACATACCTTCTCCAACTTTAATCTCATTCCTAAAGACAGGCATGGGAATCTCCTCTTCCAAACACCAAAATATGGCTCAACGGGATTTCTAGTTGAAATTTGTGCTCTATTGTACCTAAGTTGAGCGGGCGTTTGAGGATTTACAAAAGGAGTCAGAAGGTATATTCTGCACGGATAACCACTGTCACCAACAAGTGAGTAAGGAGTAAAATCTTCTTGTGAAACCTTGCTCTAATATTTGAGTCATTGAAAATAGTGGTGTCATGCACAGAGCCGGGCCATCTAGCTACAATTTCTCCCAATTTTAATCAAGCGTCTAACACAACCTGAGTATTAATACTGAACCAATTCTCCCTATTTTTGAAAACTTCAGCATTGTCTCCTCCAGGACTTTGTATCTTGATATGAGTGCAGTCCAAGGCACCTAGATATACAAAATTATAATCAAAAAGGTGCCATGCAAATAAAATATGATTATATAGAAAACACTGGACTTTAAAATAAATAACAATTAATTGTTATATTAGGATTGCTTTCAACTTCTGTTAAACATTTCAGTTTTTAATTTGTGCTTCTTTAGCTCAACCCTTCATTTAAGTGTGTACATGTGATTTTATTTTATTCTTACCAATGATTCCTGGTAGACCAGCAATATTATAAAATTTTAGAATCTCTTGTCGTCTTTCATCTTCTGCCTCTGGCATTCTAATAAAAATCTGAGCTAAACTAGCTATGTGGGTAGTTACGTTAGAAACTACTCTAGAGACAGTTGACTGGGATATATTAAAATGATCTCCAATATTTATTTGGAAAGAGCCTAAAACCTTAATGCTACTAAGAGGTTGCTGGTTTCTGTTATCGATTGGTTCTGACAAATTATCAAGAAGATTTAACAGCTCTTGGAACACTATTTTTGAAATCCGGAATCGCCTTTTGAAATCAACTTCATCAAGTTCCTCTAATAAATTATTTCGAGGCTTTACAACCCTCTCTCTTCTTTCATCGTTTTCGTCACTTGAAGAACTGGAATCGGTGAAAAAATCTATGTGTTCCAATCTATTCATTTTACACCCAATGAAAATAAACTAAAAGTGGAAAATCTTGTTCATACGACGACGACGTGAGCACAACACAAAACTACATAAGTCAAACGAAGCGAAATCATAACCTTACTTCTTACTTTAAAAATGAGATGCTCCCTAACTCCCGACAAATATCTTAACAGCTCGAAAATGGACTGCTAACTTAGCTATGGAATTGTCCGGCCGATATCCCATAGCTATGCTTGATGAATATGAAAACCAAGCTAAACAGGCTGTCAAGCAATTTATCTGGGCGATAGTTAGTTGTCGGATGTTGATGAATATGGCTGTAACTATTTCATGCATTTGGAATATGGGAACGTACCTACTCAACCGGTATCGCCGGGTACAGTTCCGAAGTGTTCTGTGTTAGTCTCTCTTTCGAACGTTCTCTTGACGGATGTCTAGGTTATCTTGTGGTAATTGACGTGGTCTTTCCGTTCCGAGCGATGAACTTGATGGTAGAGAAAAGACAATTTTTCGAAGTCAAGATATTGTTATTGTATTTTTGACCATCAGGTCTAATCTAGTATTCTTATTAATTTATCATGAGATAAATTGGCAAGCACTTTGCCATTAATATTTTCTCGGCAATATCGTCACGTAAAAGTATTTTATGTAAAATGAAGTTGCCCTTTCCAAAAGGCATATTATATTTTTATATTTCTATATTAGCTAGTTAAAATTATTTATAATTTAACTAGAGTTCATCCTCCGCCCGGTCTTTCGCTAGCCTAGAGTACTTGTTCATGCTTGATGATGAACAACGATCCGAAAAATCAATCTTTGATACTGTTGAAGGTCCACTATATCAGAAGTAAAGCAGGCAATTAAGCTCATGAAAAACGGAAAAGCAATGGGTCCAGATGAAATACCATCAGAAATTTGTAAAATTATGGAAGAAGATACCATTGAAACACTAACTGCACTTTTTAACAAAATTTATGATACTGGCATAATCCCAGAAACGTGGCTTGCATCCACCTTTATCACATTGCCCAAGAAATCCAATGCAAAATCGTGCGAGTTCTTCCTGCCATATACTTAAAATATTTCTCGAGATCATTCATGCTCGGATATATAAAAAAATGTGAAGAGAACAACAGAGAAACACAATTCGGGTTCAGAAATGGACTGGGAACGCGTGAAGCATTATTTGCAATCCAAGTCTTAATTCAACGGTGCAGGTACGTAAACTGTGACGTATACGTGTGTTTCTTAGATTACACCAAAGCTTTTGACAGTTGTCAACATGGAAAATGAGAGATCTGTTAACAGATATTGGACTGGATAGAAAAGACATCAGAATTATCGCTAACTTCTACTGGGGCCAAAAAGCTACAGAGTTGAAAATAGGTAGACAGAATACATTAACATCAAAAAAGGTGTATGGCAGGGTTGCATACTGTCGCCGCTCCTGTTCAATCGTTTTCAAAGAAACTCTAGAAAACACAAATCGAGGCATCACAGTTAACGGCGAAATCATCAATAATATCCGCTATGATGACGACACTGTCTTGTTATCGGACAGTATGGAAGGGCTACAAGAGTTATTAAACAAAGTTAATCAAACTAGTGAGGAGTACGGGCTGAGCTTAAATGTCAATAAGACCAAATATATGGTGATTAGTAAAAATCCAATTCAACCAGATAACTTGTACATAAACAATAAGCCAGTTGAAAGGAAGTCAAAGTTCACTTATCTCGGCTGCACGTTAAAAGAAAACTAGGACCACTCACAGGAGACAAAACATAAATTTGAAATAGCGAGAAATGCCATTATACAAATGAAACCGCTTCTGTCCTGTCGAGATCTGAATCTGGCCCTTAAAAAGAGAATAGTCAGGTGTTATATATACTCCACTCTTCTATATGGTGTTGGGGCTTGGACGCCGTCAGACACTATGGAAGGAAAGCTGCAAGCTTTTGAAATGTGGATTTTCAGAAGAATTCTTAGAATCTCTTGGATAGAAAGAATTACCAACGAAGAAGTACTCCGAAGAATGGGATGTGAACCTGAAATCATGCTTACTGTGAAACGTAGAAAATTAGAGTATTTTGGCCATATAATGAGAAACAGCAAGTACATAATTCTCCAAAACATAGCTCAAGGCAAGGTTGATGGCCGACGAGGACCTGGGAGAAGAAGAATTTCTTCGCTAGCTAACTTGAGAAAATGGTTTGGATTAGTTAGCAACATCTACTGAACTGTTTCGATGCGCAGCCAATAAGATCCGCATAGCTATGCCTTTGTGCCTCGGCACCCTGGTTAACCCATGAGGGTATCTCAAATGTTAAATTGCAGGGGTTTAATTTGATCTCAGATTTCTCTAGAACGAAACAAGTGCGTGGAGGCTCGGCAATCTTTGTGAAAAATGGTTTGCAGTCAAAAAATATACCTTTCTTAATAAATGTTTCTGTAGAGGCAGTCATTGAGATGAGTGATGTGTGCTTATGTTTGAATGGTAGAGATACTGTTGCTATTTGTAGTGTATATAGACCTCCGAGCGGAGACTTTAACATTTTTTTCGACCATCTTGAAAATGCGATTAGAAATGTAATTAATAAATATAAATATATAATTTTATGTGGAGATTTTAATATAAATTATTTGGATTCTTCAACAAACACCAAAACACTGTTAGATCTGTTTAATTATTGATTCTCTCTATTGATGCAGAGTCACAATTCTACTCGAATTGGTGTTAATGCAAACGGTCGTGTATCGAGAACCGGTATTGACTATATGGTGTCTAATATGCCGAAGGATTCTTTTCAGGTCGAGCTCTTTGACCCCTATTTGGCTGATCGTTTTGGGCATTTAGGTAGGTTGACGTATGCCCAAGATACTTTAGTAAATAAACCTTTAGATATATATGTAGATAAACGCTGTCTTGGCGATATTAATTTAAATGAATTTTCTTTTTTGCTGAATAAAGCCGTATGTATAGCCTGAGCGTAAATGAAGCCTTTGATTTTTTTATCGAGATTGCTATATGGTGCTTTCATGCGTCATGCCCTTTTAAAAGATATAAATTAAGCAAACGACAAAATAGGTGGATAAATGAAGAAATAAAAAGGCAAAAGGTGGTTCTTGTAAAACTTTCTAAAGATATGAAGTCAAAACCGAATAATCGGTCACTTATGATTAACAGGTTAACTGCCACGTGAATCAAGTGTGTCTCACAAGTGATATATTCATTTAGGCCATGTGAACCACCCATGATTCACGTGCACACTATTACTTTTATATCTGTAGCTCGCCAGCGATTCACACTGGCCATATAAACGCACGGTAGTTAAAAAAGCATGGCCTCATGAACAAATTAAGGTAGTTAGCCCACGTAATTTTCTTATCGGACATTAAATATAGTTTATTCTTAGACGCTTTTTATTGAGAAAATGAAATAAATACTATTACATTAAAAAAAAATACAGAATGGGTACCAACATACAAACTATACAGATCTTAAATCTAACATACGAATAACTTTGCTATTCTTTTGAACAAACATGTGATTTTGTGAAACAGGTCACGCAGTAGTACTTATCGCATTGGATGCACTTCCATCTAGTTTGTGCAGTATTTTTGGCTGCCACGGATCTCCCCTTTTCTTGAGGTATTTTAGAATAGCAAAAGGAGCATCTTATCTTATTATAACGAGAATAGACAGGTTTTGTCACGTATGATTCACACGGCCTGCTATGCAATTTCGACCAGCCAGGCCACGTGAGACATACTTGATTCACGGTCAAACACGCAAATTTTGACAGCTATTGACAAGTAGTAGATACCTTGTCATCATTTTTAAGATTCTGGAAGTGTAATAAGGAATTTTTAGGTCGTGGCCCATGGGGTCCAAAAAAAAAATTGTATTGTGGCAGTTAACGTGTTAAACATAAAAATCACATGTCCGACCTATTTAAAGTAAATGTAGGAGTTCCTCAGGGGTCCATTTTGGAACCTCTATTGTTCCTCATATATGTTAACGATTTGCCGGACTATATGGCTGATGAGGTGGTCACAATGTACGCAGACGATACATCCATCACTGTATCTGCCGATACACCAGAGGAACTGAATGGAAAAGTTAAAGGTGCGGTTGACAGAATAACTAGTTGATGTGAAAGGTGCAAATTAATATTAAATGAAAAAAAGACTGTATATCTAAATTTTAAGGTTCGCAAGCCTCTACCAAACAGTCCAGTTGGGCTATCACACAGTACAAAATTTCTGGGGACATACTTGCAAAATTATTTCTCATGAGACACAAATGTCGATTATGTGGCAAAAACCTGAAAAGTGCTTACTTCGCGATTTTTCCGTTGAAAAGTGCACTTGACAAAAATGCATTATTAAACTGTTATTATGCATTAGCATACTCTCACATTTCTCGAAGTATTATGCTGTGGGGAAAATGTAGTGAGTCTGTAAGAATATTTATTTGCCAAAAAAGGATAATTCGTCTTATTTTTAATTTAGGTCCTCGTGAACCACGTAATAATGTTTTTATAAGTCAAAATGTTTTAGCTGTTCCTTGTATTTACATGTATAAATGTCTGGTGTATGTACGTAATAATCTGTCTAAATTCACTAGTCTAACCAGTAGACATAATTATAATACGCGTGGTGAGCATGTTTTGGTTGTTTCGAGGCACAGGACGGCAAATTTTGAGTTGTCTTTGTCTTACAATGCTGTTATATTGTACAATAAACTAACAGAGCATATTAAATATCTTAATGTTAGAATATTTAAAGTGAAATTAAGACAATTTTTGTAGAACGCGCTTATTACTCCTTTAAAGAGTATATTGATACCCAAAGATAAACTCTAGTTCTCATTTTTAATATGTTGTTTTATTCTATTCTATTTTGAATTGTATTTGTGTATTACGTTACTTGTTGCATGTCTTTCTTTTTTCCAAAATTTTACTTTAATTTAGTTTAATTTTTTTAAAATTATACACTATTTATTTTGTTTTTTTTACATACTTAATACTGTAGCAAATTATTATTTATATATTTTATATTGTCTGAACCCTATTTTATGTATTCTTTTCTTTTTAAGAGAGGCAATCCTAAGCTTTGTTATTTTAATGTTGCTTTATATTAACAAAAGCTGCATACTCTTGCAGCTTACTTAAATAATTTAAATTAAAATTATTTTACTGTAGTAAAACTGTAAAAATTTCCCTAATTTCAGAAATTTTGTTATTGACTTGCCAATGCACAATTTTTGTGTATTTGTACTTATATATGGCCAAATAAATAGTTTGAGTTTGAGTTTTTGAGTACGATGATAGCCAACGTCCGTAATCGAATAGGGCAATAGAAGAAGAGAAGAGAGATTTTCTCCAGGTTCATTTCTGTCAGTTTGAGATCCTCTTGTCGATGTGATGCTGACCCACATGGCGTGACGTCCAGCTTCACAGGAAGCACTAAGGCTCTAATTGGGGCGAGACAAGTAGCCGTATAAGTTAGGATATAGCCACAAATCACCGTCAGTAAATTCCACTTCCGTATGACCACATGAAAATGATACATACAAGTAGGCTCTATAATTGCTTATTTTACTTAACATACCTTACCTTATCTTTTTCGAAATTACCGTTGACTGATTTTTAATCGTCTATTATCTTTTATCATATATACTAGCGTTTTATCGTTATGTGATTAACTAATACCAAATTTCTTCAGTACCGTATACGATATTATCATGGTTAGCAAAAGTCTTGCTAATATCATTGTAATTATCTGATTTAATTTTTTGCATTACTTACATTTACCCAAAAGCCACGCTCTAGGTTTTTGTCCATAAGCAGCTTACCGAATTGAGCTCACTTCGATACCCCCTGTAGATCTTCATTGACTACATATTTCCTTCACAGATTAATTTATTTATTTTAATATTTCATGTTTTAATTGTTTATTTGTCCGCTGATATTATTGCTGCCATGGGATTAATTTATTACTGTTTTTATTTAGGAGATGAATCCTTATTTAAAGTGTTTTATTTAGGGCGTTCTGTGATTAACTGTTATTTAGCCAGAACTTAAAGAATTTAGATTTTAGTTAGGAATACTTAAAAAAGAGGAACTTGGTAGTATTAATGGTTTAAAACTTAAGACTAAGAGTTAATGATCACATAATTCGGGTGATATCTATTTTAAAGAATCTTACTATTATTTTATGTGCGATACGATAATTTCCATTAGGGTTGAGACCGAATTAATTTCTATTGTGCACGTTATGTCTAAGAATATATTTAATATTTAAATAAATAGCTTAATTAGGATATCTGATGTTTATTTTGGTATGCTCAAGTAGAGGTAAAGTTAAGCTTATGCAATTTCAGGTTTCGCAATATTCTTAGATAGGGTATTTTTCTAAATTTGACTACCCTAGCTCCAAAGCTTAAAAATCATTGATATGTTCGTATTAGAATATTTAGTTGCGCCTTTGCCCAGCTATCTACTCTACGACCCACACCTATAAATATTATTAAATATTAACACCGCTGAGGGAATCCGGTATATGGATCGCTTGTTAAGCAATTAACTAATCGCGTTACAATGACTTATTTTGAAATTTGGGCTGTGCAATAATCTTGTAACATTTTTAGAATATGAGGGCAGCACCTGTGACACTCTGTAAATAATTACAATAATAATGCCAATACGACAATGCTAATAAGGTAATAATAAACGACATACGAAGTAGAGAACTGCGTGGGTGCCGAATAAAACCGTTCCATAATGCATATAGTCTATTGTGGTTCGGTAATAGGCCCAGTTCAAAGAATATCATTAAAATAGTTTATTTTATGACAATCACTTCATTGACTTCAATAAAATGGATTTCATTAACCTTATTCGATGATGTAAATAGACAGTGATATGAAAAAAAAAATACTTTTAATTCAAGACAATAAATTATAATCCTGTAGTGGTAATCTTTAATTTTCAACAAATTCAAAGAGTTCACATAAGCACAGTCCTGGATCCCGCTATCGACTTTCTTAATAAAAAATATACATTATTCCATTTTTAAAGCATTTCAAAATTTTTTGTTTCTAGTAATTTAGTAGAAAACCTCATTCTGGACCTTTAAATAAGGAAGGAAAATTGTTCTTTTCCACCCTCGTGGAGCAAAAACTTTTCCTACCTAAGCAGCGCTTTTGAGGTTATAACATTTTTGGTAATACAAACATAAAGGTTGGTATAAGCTGTCTCGTTGTATATTCTTTGCTGCTAAGTTTTAAAAATGAGTTCTAATGAAGATGCTGCCAAGAGATCTGGCTGAAGAAGTAAAATTTATGGTAATAAATCTTCTTCCTGAAAAATCGAAATCGAATGGAATCAAAATTCCATCTAAAATTGCAACATTTTCAGAATTAAAAAAATCCCAAAACTATATCGGCCATTGTTTCTGAAGAAGTTCAGCTACTCGTCAATGCAGGAGGTGATTTTATGACACTTAAGCAGCATAGTGGTTGGGAGTTCGGGAGGTTGCTGAGGGATATGTCATAGAATTATTGACAACAAGAGGGGAAGTAGCAAATCAAATCATTACTGATTAACAACGTACAGGGTTATCCAAGGAGGACTAGACAAGGCGTTTTGACTTCTCCTGTACTTTTATAAAAAAAAAAAAAAAACTGAAATAGCCATCTTATATAATTTTCTCTCGCGAATTCGGATATATTCAGCAAAAAACAATTGAACATCAAATAAAATTGCCAGGGGTCACTTTGATATTTTTTTAAATGGGATGCCATATTTTTAATTTGCTTATCCGGTTTCTCATATAAATTATAATTAGATCAAAAATGATATGATTTTTAATTCAAAAACGCCTTTTTTCTTCAGTTTTAAATTCGGAAAATGTTCGTCTATCGTACGATTAATACCTGATAGATGGATACCCGATTCACCTGTTCAACCTTTAACCTGCTTTAAAGCGGCCATCAGTCAGACCAAATAATCAACTTTCAAATTTCTATAATATATTTTTCACGAATTAGTTAAAAAAAATGAAATATTCTTTAGAAGAACGACTAAGTGTAATCAAATTATATTACAAAAGTGGAGAGAATGCTCTACAAACACAAATAACATTTTTTGAGAGATTCGAGAGACACATTTCAGTAGATACAATTCTCAGAATTAAGACCCTATTTGAAGAAAGCAAGACATTGAAAGATAAGCCAGAAAGATGAAAAGACATAATAGAAGGAATCGAGCCATTGTTCAATATTTTACTATATTCCGCAAGCGGTACGAGAAGTAAGGTATGGTCCAGGACTCCGGAGAGTAAGCTATGGAACAGTTTACAGAACTTAATGTGGCCTAAAACCATATTGCATCCATCCTGTTCAATACTCAACACAATATCAAATCGAAGTTTTGATTTCGATTTGTTGTTTCAATGCTGATGAGAGAGCAAGACGAAGATTATAATAATTTATAAAATAAAATTCTGTGGACTGACGAAGCGCCATTTACAATATCGGGGGTATACAATCGGAAAACCATAAGATACTGGGCAGCAGTTAACCCTCATAGATATGAAATAATAAAGTTTCAAGGTAGGAGCTCACTTAATGTGTGGTGTGGGATGTTAGAAAATCGAATCATTGGACCACTATTTTATCGTGGCTCTTTAACAGGCTAAAGACACCTCCAGTTTCTTCAAAACGATATAGATGATTTCTTGGAAAGATTGTCATTGCAAGTCCACAAGAATATCATTTGGCAGCAGGATGGTGCTCCGCCTCATGCAGTTCGAGAAGTGATAACATATATAAATGAGCACTACAATCAGTGGATTGGCCGCAACAGAACAATTTATTGGCCACCAAATATCACGCCAATGGATACATTTTTATGGGGTCGTTTAAAAAATTTAGTTGATCAACGATCTAACAGAAGCCTCGAGGATATTCAACAAAAAATTATATTACCAAATTGGTAATTTTTCAGTTTAACAACCATTGGAATTTTGTAAAAACACTTTTTTTATACGTTTTGACCATTAAAATATTGCGCAATTGTTTGATTTTCCCACAAAAAAGCCCCAAAGTTCGACTTTTGAGGAGCTGAAATGTACAAAACATGACATTTTTGGCACCTGACGCAGGAAGTTTATTGCAATGTTGCCAAAGTTTGCTCCTTTTCTTACAAGGTAAACAGACGCTAACCCAAATTCACGTATGCGCAACCAAAAAGGACTAGCGTAATCTAACCGAAGCTAACCCAAATTAATGTAAAAATAAATCACTTCATTGGTTAATTGTTGTAAGTTTAGATAATTATTGGATATCATAGAAATTCGCGATTTTTTATATTTCTATGCATTAAAAAAGTAAATTTGAGAGGAAATAGATCGGTGGAAACAAGATTTTCTGCATATTTTTATAATTTTGGTTAATTTGCTGGAATCAACTTTCGCTGAAATCAGTTATATAAGAAATAATTGTTTATTTAGTATAGAGCAACCTCCCCAAAATACAAAATCATAAAAAAAAATTGCGGAAATGCATCATTTTCGTTTTTTCAACTCTAGAATAACTGAAATCAGGTACATGAAAACATGTTTTTGTTTTACATTCTAAATATTTTTCTAAACTGAATACCCCAAAAAATTTCATGCGTATGCAAGGAATTTTCTTTTTTAGAAAGTATTGAAAAAAGGGAGCTTTTCTAAATAGAAATTCATGAAAATTCTTCTACGAAAATATATAATTTTTATTTTTCCAGTTACATGGAATCAAGTTTTTACGAACTACTATGAACTACAATGCGAGCTACCTACGACCATTAAATATAAACAATGCTACTACCTAGTCCAAGCTACCTACAACCTAGTCCAAGCTACTCTGACCTACTTACCACCTATTCCAAACTGCTTCACGCTACTTACGACCTACTGCGAACCACTCCGCACTACCTATGACTTACTCGAAGCTAGTCCGCGCTACCTACGACCTAGTTCAAGCTACTCCGAGCTACCTACAACCTACTCCAAACTACTCTGAGCTAGTTACGACTTGCTCCGAGCCACTCCGCGCAACATACGACCTACTCCAAACTACTCCGCGTTACCTACGACCTAGTCCAAGCTACTCCGAGCTACCTAAAACCTACTCCAAACTACTCTGAGATTTCTTACGAACTTAGTTATTTCCGATTCGTTTTAGTAACTACGCACTTGCTTCGTGCATATATCATTTTCAGTAAGCCTTTTTCTACGCAAGTCTAGGCGAAATCATTTCGGTTAGCTTGGGTTAGATTGGTCTAACTTTAGTTACTTTCGGTTAGTTTCATCTCGTTTAAGCCACTAAGCACTTTCGTAAAGCGCAAGCCTTTCTTCACGCAAGCCTAAGTGAAACAATTTCTGTTAGTTTTGGTTAGTTTAGGTTAGCTTTCGTTAGTTTGGGTTAGTTTCGTTGGTTTAAGCCACTTGCGTGAAGAAACGCTTGCGGGAAGCGCAAGCCTAGGCGAAAAACTTTTGGTTAGCTTGGTTAGTTTGGGTTTGTTTTAGTTAGTTTGGGTTAGCTTTAGTTAGTTTGGGCTAGTTTAGGTTAGCTTTGGTTAGTTTCGGTTCGCTTTGGTTAGTTTCGTCTCTTTTAAATCACTACGTACTTGCGTGAAGAAAGGATTGCGAGAAGCGTAAGCCTTACTTCGCGCAAGCCCTGGCGAAACAATTTCGTTTAGCTAGGTTTTCTTTGGTTAGTTTGCGTTAGCTTTAGTTAGTTTGTGTTAGCTTTCGTTAGCCTAGGTAAGCTTTGGTTAGTTTTCTCTTATTTAAGCCACTACTGACTGGTTAGCGCAAGCGCAAGCCTTTCTTCATGCAAGCCTGGGCGAAACAATTTAGATTAGCTTTGGTTATGTTTGGATTTGCATTGGTTAGCTTTGGTTTGCTTTATCTAGTTTGGGTTAGCCTTGGTTAGTTTAAGTTAGCTTTGGTTAGTTTCGGTTAGCTTTGGTTAGTTTCGTTTAAACCATTACGCACTTGCGTGAAGAAAGGATTGTGCGCTCTTCTTTTAGTAGTTCGATTGGGTTACTTTTGGTTAGTTTGGGTTGGTTTTAGTTAGTTTTGGTTTGCTTCCGTTAGTTCCGGCTAGATTCGGTTAGTTTTTTTTAGCTTGGGTTGGTTTTGGTTAGCTTTGGTGAATTTTGGTTAGCTTGGGTTAGTTTTGGTTAGCTTGAGTTAGTTTCGGTTTGCTTCTATTAGTTTGGGTTAGTTTTGGTTAGCTTGGGTTATCCTCAGTTAATTTGGACTAGAAAGCAAGGAAAGTGCGCGAAGCGCACGTCTTAAGTTCTCACACATTGCAGGCCTTATGCGTAATTATTTTTCATTAAAATAATATTTTTATTGCAGATGGATGTATATTATTTATTTTTTAAACAAATATAACCACTTCATAGTTACTGGAGTTACTGGAGCTTCGTTATAATTTTACCAAAATTGTTAAAAAATACGCATAAAATCTTGTTTTCGCTGGTTTTTCTTTCAAATTTACTTCTTTAATGCATTAGAAAACATAGAAACGTAAAATATCGCGAATTTCTATTTTTATCCAACTGTGACCTTAGTGTGGTTAATAAAATACATAAAAGTGAATGGTACGTTTCATTGTGTGTATTTGTATCAAAAAGGTAATCATTGTGTACTATTTTCAATAATGAATTTTGGTAAGAAATTTACAGCGAAATTTTTAAAAAGAAATCGGACAACAGTGAGCTTGTGACAAATTAAACATTGAAGTTTTGGCTATGGACAGTGACAAGAAGGAGGATATTAAAACTTAATTTATTTAATGTGGCTATCAGTCGCTTTGAGTTGGAACCGAAATAAAACGTAGGCCTCTTGTTCTTCCAAATAATATTTTCAGAGGTGCATGGACTGTATTTCTAGTGCTTTTGCGGCAAGAGTAATGACGATAGTAGTGCATCAACAAATGTGGAAGGAAAATCATTTAATTACATACGTTTTTCATGCTTTGCGCAGCATATAATGGTATAGACTGGGATCAACTTTCGCTTAGCTGAAATCAGTTATGTAAGAAATATTTGTTTATTTAGTATAGAGCAAACTCCCCAAATATAAAATCATAAAAAAGAATTGCGGAAATGCATCATTTTAATTTTTTCGACTCTAGAATAACTGAAATCAGTTACATGAAAACATGTTTTTGTTCTACATTCTAAATATTTTTCTAAACATAATATCGCAAAAAAGTTCTTGCGGAAATAAGTCATTTTAATTTTTTGAGTTAGTTTGGGTTAGTTTTGGTTAGTTTGGGTTAGCTTTGGTTAGTTTGGTTTAGTTTCGTCTCGTTTAAGCCACTACGCACTCGCGTGAAGAAAGGATTGCGCGAAGCGCAAGCCTTTCTTCACGCAAGCCTAGGCAAAACAATTTCTGTTAGCTTTGGTTAGTTTGGGTTAGCTTTAGTTAGTTTGGGTTAGCTTTGGTTAGTTTGAGTTAGCTTTGGTTTGTTTGGGTTAGTTTAGTTAATTTCGTCTCGTTTAAGCCTCTACGCATTTGCCTGAAGAGAGGCGTTCTCTATCAAAAATTGAAAATGACGAATTTCCGCAAGGATATTTTTTGTGCGTTTATGTTTTGAAGAATGTGTGAAATATGAAACAAAAATATGCATTCATGTAACTGATTTCAGTTTTTCTACAGGTTATAATATTCTAATAAAAAATAAAAAAATATATATTTTTGTCATACGCTCCCAAAAATAGCTATTTTACGGACTCATTTGAGTCCGTAAAATGCTTCTTTTTAGGCCTAGTCCCTAAAAGTCGTCATGGCAACCTTTACGGACTATTCCAAAATTCCTGAATATGTCTAAATGTCAAAAATGTCGAATGACATGACAAAATTGTCAAATAGTTGCTACGATATCAAATTCTAAGCTAGCTTTGTCGTACATTATGATTTCAAAAATTATGGTAAATTTGCAAATTTAGGCGTTCTGAAGAATTGCAAAAAGCCTATAAATAAAAATTAAATTTTGGGGGCGTATGACAAAAAATAGTGTGTGTCACACGTACCTAAATGAAGTTTTTCAGGACTCATCTGCTATTCCGGACTCGGCTAATGCCTCGTCCGGAAACAGCAATGAGTCGTCCTGAAAAACTCCATTTTAGGTACTTGTAACAAAAATAACTATTCCGCAACAAGTTTTTCGTGTGTTTATGTATAGAAAAGAGCTTAGAAGGTATAGCAAAAATCTGTTTTTATATAACTGGTTTCAGTTATTCTAAAGTTGGAAAAATGATAATAATGCATTTCCGCAAAAAAAAAATTAATTTTGTGTTTAGGGAGGCTTTCTTTCATATATCGAATTTTTTTTTTATATAACTGATTTCAGCTAAGAGAAATTTTACCCACAGACTGTATTCTGGACGTTGCTTAGAATCAGTGAATGTTTTCTTTAAGTCTGTAATTGAATGGCTGGAACTGAAAAATTACCCCTCCTACAACTAAGGGGGCATCGGTCGTGTTTTGAAAATAATGGAAGACACATATCGAACAATTATATTATTGAGATTGAAGTTATTAATTAAGTTTATAGTTTTTTTAATATGTCATATTGTTTTTATACGTAAACAATAATAGATTTGCAAAAAACTACCATTATTTGTATCTAATTCGTGAAAAATATAGTATAGAAATTTGAAAGTTGATTATTTGGTCCGACTAGCGGCCGCTTTAAAGCAGGTTGAAGGTTGAACAGGTGAAACGGGTATCCATCTATCAGGTATTAATCGTACGGTGGATGAACATTTTCCGAATTTAAAACTGAAGAAAAAAGTCGTTTTTGAATTAAAAACCATCTTTTAGATCGAAATTTATATGAGAAATCGGCTAAGCACATTAAAAATATGGCATCCCGTTTAAAAAATATCAAAGTGACCTCTAGCACTTTTATTTGATATTCAATTGTTTTTTGCTGAACATATCCGAATTCGTGGGAGAAAATTACATAAGATGGCTAATTCAGTTTTTTTTTTATATAAAAGTACAGGGAAAGTAAAAAAAATCGCCTTGCCTAGTCCTCGCTGGATAACTCTGTACTTCACTGCCAAGTTCTTCTAAAGATCATGTTGGTAACTGTGGACCGTTAGCTCATACTTTATGGTAAAGCAACCTTTCAAGCAGTTACACTCCGCAAATAAGTACCGTAAAACGGGGTTACTTCGACAGCGGGGGTAACTGCGACATTCATATTATGATGCATGTTTTTTTGCATTACAACTAGTTTATAGTGTTTTTCCGGCTAATTATTACTATTTTAGAGTTGTTTTTATTATTATTTTTTTTTTAGGTTGGGCTAGTAGTTTACCTTTTTCTCGTTGTTTAAGATATGTTTCTTGGGATACCGCGCACGTACATCAAAAAGCTGGGAGGTAGACCTTATCTCAACTACAAAAAGAAGAACATAGTTTAAGGTTCCAAAAACAACTTTGATCTATAAAATTCGTGAAACTCATACTCTAAAACCGGGTCGTCCATATTATTGTGTACTCACTGTTGAGGAAGAACAGCTAATAACAAAAACTCTTGCAGTAAGCGACTGTGGCTTCACCATGACGTACCAGGATTTCCGTCAAGTTATGACAAAGTTTGTGACGATGCAAGGCAAGAACGCTCCCGGATGGAAGGACAATGAAGCTGGTTTGGATTTATCAAACAAATTTGCTAAAAGAAACAACCTGACAACCCTTTTGGCTTCCAGTATTAAATAATAGCGAGCTGCCGTGGGTAAAGTGGAACTACAAAAAAATTTTGACAACAGTTAAGATATCTTGAAAAATGCGATACCAGAACATGTCTACAATTACGACGATGATTCTGGTGCAAACAAAATATTGGTGCCCAGAGGAACTAAGAGAGTCCAGCGAGTAAAAGCACTCAGCGACATCGGTAAGCATAATGGTTTGCAGAACAGTTACGGGCATCCTGCCTCCACCCATGGTGGTCTATAAAGCCCAACACTTAGGTATACGAAAATTGGATGGCAGGAGGTCTTGCAGGCACAGTCTAAGAGGTCACGCCAAGTAGATGGTTTGACATGGCAACATTAAAAAAATGGTTTTGTGATATTTTAATTCCTCACATAAACGGTAATAGCACCCCAAAGGTTGTGATTGGAGACAACCCTGCATCACACTTTCCTCCTCGTGTCGTCCACGCAGTAATAGCGAATAATATCAATATCGCTCCCCTACCAGCACATTCAACACATTTGATGCAGCTTTTAGACATTAGTTCTTTTGCTTCCATGAAGCGAAAATGGCGAGAATTCGTAGATTTATGGAGAAAGGAGTGTCGTCGAAAAGAAAGTATCCCAAAAGAGTAATTCCCAAACTGATGGAATCAATTGTGGTCCCGTATAGCAGACAACGCTGCTACAAACCTATAATCTGGTTTTAGGGCAATAGGGCTACCCCTTTAAACCAGAAAGAGTTTTGGCAAAAATTCCTGGCACCGAAACGAGTTCCGAGAGGTTGTTTGATTTCAGTTTGTTAAAGTTTGTAAAAGAGCCTAGATGATATTCTAATGAACAGGCAATGTCTCGCGAAACCAGAAAGAAAAGAGCAACAAAACCTGGCCAATAAATGTGAATGGCATTTGCAACAAGCACTCCATCTCATTCGGAACAGCAATAGAACAAGTTGATACCTAATTTTTCATGTTCGGACAGCCATGCAAATACCAAAGAAAAATTTGAAGGCAAGTTGCCCTAAAACTGTTTGTCCTGATGAACCTGGAACCTAGGCAAGAAAAAACAAGAGTTGTCGACACTGCTTCTAATTATCTTTGCTTTGAATGCAAATGTTCTTGGGCACATTACACTGACGACGCCGATTGGATTTTGTTGCGTCTCGTGTTTAAAGTGGATTTATGGCATTTGCAATCAATACCCAAAACTCGCAATGCAGAGTACTGTAAAGATCAAAGAATCATCAGCTTAATGAACCATGTCTTAAAGCTTTTCTTCAAAATAATTCATAAGCGCATGTTCCGGAGATGTGAAGAAACCATCAGTGACTCCCATTTCAGTTTCCGTAATGGGTTTGGAACTAGAGAGACACTATTCAGTGTGCAGGTCCTTGTACAGCGCTGTAGCGTCGTTGGTGTGGATGTGTTCGCTTGTTCTATAGATTAGATTAGATTCTTAGAAGGCCTTCGATACCATAAAGCACGATACATTAATTAATATCATCAAAGAACTGGGATTGGATGGGAGAGATATTCGAATCATAGCAAATCATTAAGCGACGAAAATTGGAGTACTATGGTCATGCTATGCGTAACGACAAATATAGGTTATTGCATGTTATTGTTCAAGGGGATGCCGCAGAAACATCTTGGTTGAAAAATTTAGGTCAGTGGTATGGACAGAGCACTACGCCTTTGTTCAGGAAGGCTGCGGATAAGGCTCAGGTCATGCTTTTGATCGCCAACGCTCTAGTAGGGCAAGGCACTTGAAGAAGAAGAAAATTGTTCGCAGTAAATCAGTTTATGCAAATATGCATTTAGGCCTTATGACTGTTGAATATTTCTTCTGATTGATTATTTATAATCTTTTTTCGTGTTTTTTTTTTAGTGTCGAAGTAAACCTGAAACAGTTTATTTTCGATTTTATGTTTAATGAAACGTAGTGTGGAGGCTACCTCGGGGTCACTGCAAGATAAACAAAATAATGTGGGGGTGGGGAAAAATTAATTTTTCACTAAAAAGAGCCAAGGCTTCAATCGCTACGATAGTACAAGAGTCAAGGTTCTCACTCGAATAGTTCCCTCTGCAGAGCAAGAATTACACCAAAAACCTGTCGTTTTATGGTAATCATCACGCTTATGTAAAAATCTAATGACTTCGACTGATACATCTGGTACGCACTGCGTGTAATTGTGTCTCTTTATTTTTCATACCGATAAAAATGATACAAATTGTATTCAGTGCGCATCAAATGACCAGTGGAAAACGCCATTTAATACATTTTTCAAACTTTGGCGCCCTGTCATATCGAAACAGCTAAATATAGAGGAGAATGATTTAATTTTTAATGATCTTCAGAAAAAAGTACCGGAAATAATAGCAATTAACATTTCCGGTTAGGACGGAAATTAGTGTAAAATAAGAAATCATTAAAAACTAAGAGAGAAACATGTAAACTGTTTTTCTCTAAGTTCAGCCGTTCCGATTTTACACGGCGGCGTCAAAATTGAATAAAGTCGATTTTAAATTATTAGGTTTTCAATAATTATTAATAAAAAATTATATCTCAAGGACAATTAAAATTGGTGATACGGCGTTTTATAAGAAACAGCATTGAAAATTCGAGAATAGTTGAAATAATTCAAAATATACAGGGTTTTCCTTTTAAAATAATAGAGTTAGTATCAACCTTTTGTATGACCAGACCAGAGGTGCCACCATCTTGAAAATATTTTTGTTGAATTTTCAGATATGCTTTAATAAAGCAGACATTTTCAGAAAATTCGTATATAAGCGGTTCTACATATATCGAGGTAGGACACCTTGTATATTAAAAATGAGGATGTCAAAGGTAGTAGAAAAAACTTGAAGTTCTTAAGACACGTGGGTCATTTTATAGCAGATTGATTATTTCCAGATTTAATGAGTCGATATTTCTCTATAAGAAAAAGTTTACCTGTGAATGGCTTGTTCCTGTATCTAAGGCGATATTTCATATAAATCCCTTTTGTTGTGGTGCCCCCGTATTAATATCCGTAACTTGCTTAAGAGGATATCCGACCCATGTTAAAAAAATATTTCCTTTTTTTTTGGTGTAGTATCACTTTTAACACTACACTTGACGCCATTCCATTCAGAAGAGAGCTGTGCGTCTGTTGACCGAGACACCCAGCAGTCCGATTGACGAGGATGAAGGAATGGTCGATCCTGCCATAATATAATAACAGGGTCCGCGTATTGGCTATCTTGGTAAACGCGGTTGCTTGGGTTTTTGATACATTGGACTGGACCAAATTACTGTCGCCCCAAGTTCGAACTTTCTCTAGATCTTAATTAATTTTTGTAATCTGCTCTTGTCTGCGGTGATAAGTCTCAGTAGCTAGTAAAGGTTTTTCTGATCTAAATTGGGAGACAAGAGTAATGTCATCTGCAAAGATGTAAACAGGATCAACTGCAACGTGCAGAGATCGGTTCTTAAGGAAACTTGCTAGCCAGCTGCAGAGAGAGGCTGGCAGTTTAAAGGACGGCAGTATGTTAAGCAATCCGTCATGCCAAACTTTGTCATATGCCCTCAGAATATTCAAGGCAATTGCTCGAGATTATCCGTAGTTCTCAATTAATGTGTATTAACTTGTCGTTTTTCACCGTATAGTTTCATGATGATCGTAGTATAATTGAGCAATAATTCAAACCCAAATAAATTTATTTCACCTCAGATAAAGAGCAAATTGTTCATTAGAATAAAAACAAAACGAGGGATAGGCTCCAGTTGCACAGGATCCTGGTTTGCAAAAGATCTTAGAACCTACTCGGGAAATCTCAGATCTCTGCATTTCATAAAGGAATACACTAACTGCTCAAATTTTCATCAATATTTTACTGCATATCTCTGTATCGTAAACTGATCACGGCTTCTAAGCAGGTCTATAACTCCAACTGCATGGAAAATTCTTCAAATAAACCGAAATAATGTTGGAAAATAGTCAATGATATCCGTGCCGAAAACAACTATCAGGCTGCAGCGGACCCTGGGATTACCCCTGATGAGCTTAATGCTTTTTTATAACATTGCCCAACAGGACTTCAACCCATCAATTGATCCAATTAGCCTACTATCGCAAATTACAGTTGTAAACTCATTTCTCTTTTCCACCACCAACTTAGATGAATTGAAAAAAAAAACACTAGGCTCAATCAGAAATAAATTTCCTCAGGAGAGATCTTTACGAATTTGCCTGATGAGGGTCTGGAGGCAATAAACTCCTCATGAACCAAGAGCACTTTCCCACCATATCTGAAATTTGCAAAGGTTATCCCGGTCCATAAGGATGGAGATCTTCATGATCCCTCAAATTTTAGGTAATTTTTCTTGTTGTCCACCCTCTCAAAATCAATCGAGAGGTTGGTTAATTATCGGAAGTAATTGCACAAGTGCACCAAAATTACCGATAATTTTGCATGACAGCGTGTTGTCTAAAAACTGCATGAGTTCATTTTCATATTTTGGAGAAAGAGCCCGACACCGAAGGTGGAGGGCTCTTTTTGCAAAATATGAAAATGACCGAATGCAGTTTTTCTAAGACAACACGCTCGAATGCAAAATTTTCTGGTTATTTTGATGCACGAGTGTAATTCGGGGGAATATTTCCCGAATTAGGACATGGTTTAATAAAAATACATTTTTATTCTTTTTTAATACAAAAACGTACATGTAACTGCAAACAAAGTACAGAGATGCAAAAAAACGATTTTTTTTAAAATCAGAAACGAGACATTTTTAATAATACCTATATATTCACTAGACTTTGACGTTATTTATAAATTGTCGCTGTCAAATTTTCATTGGAATTACCATAGATACGTACGGTGCAATTATCGCTGTGCTCTTTCGGTTTCTACAGTGCAATTATCGCTGTAATTTTCCGAGAATTGCACTCCTCTAATGGGATTTTTTATACATGAGGGAAATATTCGTATAAAGTCCTACTAAAAATTGAATAATATTCTTAGCAGCACTCAGCCTGGGTTCCGGGAGAACTTAAACACGAATGATGCTATCTACAACTTCCTCCATGAGCTTTATTACCAAATAAATGGGGGTGGAGCTTCCGCTGCAGTTTTCTGTGACTTAACTAAAGCTTTTGACTGTGTTAGGCCTGGGATTCTGCTTCAGAAGCTTCAGCACTATGGTATCGCCAGCGTGTTTTTGTGGGCTCCAACCATTCCGAATGCGGGTGCTTGTCATGGGGGTGCCTCAGGGTTCTGTCCTGAGTGCAATACCGTTTCCTGCTCTATATCAATGATCCGGCAAATCTTGATATACGGGGAAAGTTCACTCTATTTGTCGATGATACAACAATGAGAAGAACTGTCTATTTCGTACTCATAGAGTCGCGTATTCGATACGGGATCTCTTTCTGGGGTAGTGCGAGCAACTATCTCATCCAGTTACTCTACGATACATTTGTAGGGCAAAATCTTGCGACTCTTGCCGGGATCTTTTCACACAGCAGAGGATTCTTACTATAACTTGTCTCTATATACTAGACTTCACATGCATATCGTATAAGAATCGGCATAATTTAATTATGGAGCACCCTATATATCTAACGCGACTACAAAGTGACTTGCACTTACATTTAACTATCCCAATATCGGCATTAACAAAAAAAAAACAATTATTTTTGAAGGTAAAAGAATAGACAACCATCTTCCACACAACATCAAAGAGCTACCCTCATTGCGCATTTTTGGATCCAAGGTGAAAAAGCTTTTAATCTGTCGGCCTTATTACACTCTCTAAGAGTACTATAATGATTCATTTTAACCTTGACTTTGTCCTATTTCTTCTGGATATTTTTATAACGAATTATGTTGTGTTTTATTTTACATTTTTTCCTAACTTTTAATGGCCATGTAGTGGAATTTTAAATTTAATCTGTTTGTATTAGTACCTAAGTTTTAAATGATTCCACGAATGACGAACTTCACGAACTAGAGAATGAGGAAGGGTCAAGGAAGGGGAGGGGAGGGATGTTTTGAATTTTAAATTAGTATTGTTGACATTTTTCTGTACTGTTTTTATTTTTATTGTTTAAACATTTTAATTGCGGGATTTAATGTATTTTGTTATTCTACTGTATCTTTTCACTTTTTTTTCTTTCTCTTCTGTTGGTACACTGTAAGCTTATTGGCTATATCGGTTTCTTTATGGTAATGAATGCATGCTCAAGTGCATGCTTCAATTTGTTGTTTTGTTTGAGACAATTTGTGTTAAAACATAAAGCTTATTTTGACTTTGACTAACTTGACTAAAACTTTGTGTTTCAGTTACTCTTTAGCCCGAACCTAGATTCCGTTATATGAAACAATATCTCTGTCAATGTTGTCTGAACAACAATATGTCAAATAAAGAAAGAACATGTTTCTACCCTCTCAAATGCATCAGCGTTCGCACAATTTCCCGATCTTTTCTCCCGGTCCGCGCCTGTAGAAAATTAGATTTTAGTGCCTTGCAAACACTCAACGTGAAGCAACGGTCCAGTTATCGCTCTACTTGAGTTAGGCGCCAAGAACATCTACCAAGTCGTAGCTCTGTTTTCAGTTTAGTATAGTAAAGTTTAGTTCAAGAAATCGAAGAAAAACAGTGTAGTATAATCGTTCACTCGTAAGGTATCTGCCCAGTCGTAGCTCTGGTTGGCGCCAAGATATTGGGCCATCTACTGTACTCTGTTCTCCTTCTTCAAACTTGGATAGGGAACCCTTATGGGCGTTTCTACGCATTTTCCTAAAACAGAAGCCCGGTCGCGTCCCTCTTGTTGATGAATATTAAAGACGGTAAAATGGCGGTTGGAAAATTATACTTGGACAAACCTGTTCCTGTACTCGAGATTCGAATCAAATGTTCGAAGTCTTATATGCCTGGTAAGGTTAAGTTAAAAAAATTGCAGAAGCAAAGTAACAAGGTATTTTGTGTGAACGGAAAGGCAGTTAGTTGAATTAAAAGAACGTCCATTAAATTCAGTAAACAAAGAAGTTTATGTTAGATTCAAATAATTAGGAAGTTATGTTAGATATTAGATATTTACTCATAGTTAACCCAATGTACAGTATTTAGTTTTATGTGTGAAAGGATGAATGCTTGGAAGTAGTTAGAAAAATCAGTTTATAAATCATATCTATTTAATGCAAATTCAAATCTTGCATTATTAATGTACGTAATACCTAAAATACATGATTCCTCCCTTGGTATGCAAATAACTATTTTCTACGACGGCGTCTAAAGTATTAATTTTACGCACTCTTTTTAGTGCGCAAAGTAGCAAGTTGTTTTAAAGCAATCTTGAGTAGAGAAATTATAACTTTGCCAGAATTAGGAGCGGACACTGTCAAAGTGCTGCTCATTCACATTCACATAAGATTTATGTTAGAACAGATTCAGTTTGTCAGCGCAGCGATGTTGAAACTTAAAGCCATGTTATTTCGAATGTTCTAAATTTTTCCCAAAACAGCTATTTTTCAATTTTCCATTATATCAATCTTGCAATTGTCTTATTTAAATGTATGGAATAATTTGCATGCCGATTCTCTTGTTAAATGCGGTTGTGATTTTCTAAATGCATGTTACTTAAAACATAAATATTTATTTAATCATAAAAGTTTTCATGTATTCCAGCAGGGAAAATGGGATTCATCCAGATTAACGATATATGTAGTGGAACCTTTTCATCTCTAGTATGGCCAATACACATGACCGAACAGACCTGGCAGATAAGGCCGATAGAAATTTAAAAAAAGAGGAGAAAAGAATACTAAATTGGCGTCAACTTTTCAAAAATATTTTTTAAATATTTATTATCATATTCATAACCATGTTAACAACGTAACATATTATTATACCTATTCTATACACCACACTTCATTAATACTGGTGTCCAGAGGAACTGTAGGTACACTAGTATAAAGCCAGTTATAAATAGAACCAATAAGAAGCCTTATTTTTGTCTCTGTAAAACTAGGATTTGCTCACTTGGTTGCACCAACAAAAATTAAAGTATTAATTTTGCAATGCAATTATATACTGTTTGCCAAATGAAAGAACCTGGACGGAAAGAATGCGGGCAAAAAATGTCCTAGCATATTTAGATGCTGCCACATTTTTTTCCACTAATCCTAATTAATTTTCTGTCTAGTTTCCTATAGTGAATTTACATATTTAAATTTCCTACTTGAATACTTAATTTTGTTAGTTTTGTTAATACTACTGTCTTCTATTATTTACTATTTTATTTACACAGGGAAATACGGAATACGGAATAAGTATACTATAATATTTATAATGTTTATATTTTATTCGCCTTCAAGCTACTTAAAATACGCGACAATAGGCAACAGTGCGACGTTTACTTGATTTTTAGCGGGGATGCAGTTTAGTGATTGGTCGCAGGATATATTAAATACACTTTGACCCTAGACCAACACCTAATTTTTTTACATATTTTAAAATTTCGGCAGCGACTTGCTTTAGCCATTGGCGTGGAAATTGCCGATGCCGAACTGTGTGGTTATTTATATTATTTGGTTTGTAGGGTCTGGTGATATATAGGTTTTGTCGATTTTGCAAATTCTCTTTTTTCACTAGAAAGGGGGTGTCCTATATAGTAGTTTAAGCCAAAAAAGTCGGGAGATTCGCTACATTTGAACCGAAAAAATGCCCTGAAAGTTCGAGTTTTGACACAAATTTTCAGCACCACTTCACAAAAGCACTAGAAATATAGACAAAACACATCTGAAAATCAATTGTCGGGTGCAAATATTAACTAGGATACATTTGCGTCGAACGAGAGACCTCCGTTTTGTTCCGGTCCTAATTTAAAGCGACTCATAGCCACAGCCCCATTAAACAAAATTAAATTTTACTTGTAAATATCCATCCTCCTTTTTACTGTCAACTGTTACAATAGCCAAAACAAAGATTTTTAAAAAGGCACACTGTTGCCAGACGTTTACTGTAGTTTCGTTAGCAAAATTCATTAGAAAAATGGTGCGCTATATGCGCAGCTTATTCACTACCAGCTAGTCATCTTGCGGCGGCGCGGCATCCTTTGATTTGGCAAAGTCAATAACCAAGTTTTGCAAATTTTAGAAGAGGGTCATGACTTAATATTGTTTTAAACGCCTGGGCATCTGAATAATACTTTTGACAGTTCGTTTAATTTAAAATATGCTTTCTCTACTACCGTGCGCAAAGTACTCACTTTACGCACTCTCTAAGATTCGTAAAATAGGCTTTTTTAATGTGCAGTGCGTAAAATAAGTTATTTTATGCACTAGTGCGTAAAGTAAATCTGACATATTTTTTGACATTTAGGGCAATGCGTAAAATAATATATTTTACGCACTAGTGCGTAAAGTAATTTAATAATATTTTTGTTTCTTCATATATTTTTCGGTAGTAGAAAAAATTTTGTATGCTACTCGACATGTGTAAATTAGCTTTTTTTTATTCAATTTCAATTAAATTTTTTTTATCAATATTCCCATTCATAAAAAAAGGTTCCCTTTACACACTTGTTGCATAAATAACTATTTTATCGTCTAAAATCCGTTTAAAAACGATTTTAAAACGCACAATATAAAAATCCGAAATTTCCGAACCTCTCAGGGCAATAGCCGAGGCTTCGGACGAATTTGTCATATATTTTGAAGCGAAAATTCATTTTAAATTCAGCTGTGGAACTGAACCGCTCAGGGCGCAGTGCCCGACACTCCAACTTTCCGATTTCGATAGAGTTGACTAGCTGGTAGTGAATAAGCTGTGCTATAAGTGTCTCTACTCTTTTTTTTATTTAGGTGGATGATTTTTTTATTGCAGTAGCACATCTTATATTGCTCGCCGAGCGGTGTGTGTGCGAAGATGTTGATTGACACGGTTCTTGAATAGTTAGCTTGGGGAACAGATGTCCTGGGAGCATATTCGCATGTAACAGGCAAGATGTCCATACGGCAATGCCGATCGTTTCTTCATATGTGACGTGCACGATAGCATTTAGTCAGATGTCCTGACTGTTACATAGGATCAACAAATAAGTCTTCAATTATTTTAACGCTTCATGCATGGCCCTCCGCTCGCTTCGCTCGCTACGGGGGCTCAACAAACAGAAACTAACCAAGTGCTAACCAAAACTAACCCAAAATAAAAAAAAATAAAATAAAAATTTTGGGTTAGTTTTGGTTAGCACCTGGTTGGTTTCTATTTGTTGAGCCCCCGTATAGGGAGCGAAGCGAGCGGAGGGCCATGCATGAAGTGTTAAAATAATTGAAGACTTATTTGTTGATTCTATGTAACAGTCACGACATCCGACTAAATGCTATCGTGCACGTCACATATGAAGAAACGTTCGGCATAGTCGAATGGACATCTTGCTTGTTACATCCGAATATGCGTCCTGGGAGTGAGTTCCATAGTGATGCAGTGCGCCAGACAAAAGAGTTCTTGTAAAGCGATGTTCTAGGTGTTTTCAGTTGTACGACGAACCGGTGCGCTCTTGCCGTCTATCGTGACTGTCTGACAGGCGTTGTCAGGGGCGGGATAAGGCGGGCCAAATCCTGGGAACATCTGCCCTAAAAGTATCTGTAAAACAGGGATTTCTCGGTCACATGTTAGCGGTGTTTCAGACTATCCAGATTCCGGGTCAACTCCGGGTCACCGACGAGACGCACAACTCTCTTCTGAACGGAATCCAGTAGCTTTAGGGTGTGCTCTGGCGTGGCACCCCAGATGTGTGAGCAATATTCTAAGCACGGTCTTATTTGCGCTTTGTAAAGCAAGAGCAACTGCTGCGGTGTATACATTTTTTGTTGCGAAATAGCGTACCAAGCTTCTGGGAGGCTGATTTTGCGACGTTAGCAACGTGGTCATGTCAGGACATATTGCTGTTGACCGAGACCCCCAGTAGTCCGATTGAATGAAGATGAAGGGATGGTCGATCCTGCCATAATGATATCATTACCCGCCGTATGGTAAACGTGGCTGCTTAGATGATTGTTCAATGTGCATTTGCATCCATTCATCAGAATAAAAGAGACACTCATTCGATTACACTATTCCTTTGTATGTATATATTCGTCAAATATTTCACTTCATACATGGCCCTCCGCTCGCTCCGAGGGCGTAACCAAACAAACCTAACCCAAGCTAACCCAAGACATTCCCAAATGAGGAAAAACAAACTAAAAAATATTTGCATTTTCGACTGACAAATTTCAATTTTTTTTTCCGGCATGCCTTGAGTTAGTTTTGTTTGGTTGCGCCCCCGAAGCGAGCGGAGGGTCATGCGTGAAGTGGAATATTAAATATACTTAAATAGTAAACAACACTGTTATTCCCCATAAGAAAATGTGCAACTTTTGGAAATACTGTGCCAGGCCCCGGTGTCGGTTACTAAAATTTCATTATTTTCACGTTACTATTTCAATATTTTCACGTTACACCTGGGAAAGTCGTAGTGGAAGTTTGCCCTTCTAGGGCAATTTAGGCTTAAAAAGGCGGATATTTTTTCGGCTCAAATGTGGCGAATCCTCCGATTTTTTTGGCTTAAGCTACTCTATAGGACACCCCTTTTCTAGCGAAAAAAGAAGAAAATTTGCAAAATCGACACAACCTATACATCATCAGACCCTTAATTTGATGATATCTTTGAAAATTTTTAACCTTTCTTATATTTTTCTTGCATTTGGTGATTATTATATGCGATTAACTAATTTTTATATATTCCGGATAACTCTCTTAACTGAACTTTCTAAATTAAAATTTTTATTACAAAATAATTCCGAACGTTCTATAAAGAGCGTTTTGGAACATACTTACTTCAATATTGCCTAACTTTTAATACAAAAATTGAATGCTAGAGAATTTATTTGAATTAGCGACGATAAACCGTTTTTTTCCAAATTAAGCGACGTCATCAATGACATAAATACAAAACCTTCGGGAAACGAGCTCTACTTATTACTACAACATATTTATGTAATACATACAACAAATAATATCATAGAATACTATCCTTATTATAAAAATGAGATATTATTATATGACATATGAGACTGTAATATAAAAAAAACTGTAATTAATTTTAACGTCTTAAATTAATCAATATTATCAATAATAATATGGTAAGAATATCCTCGTGCGCCTATGGGAAGGCAAGATTTTCTGCATGCTAGTCCTCTACCCCCTTCAGTCGTTGTTAAGGTTCACTCGCTTGGCGCACTATAATAACATTATCAAGATTCTTTGGGCGCAAATTATGATATTTTATAAAATATAATTATCTGCAATATCTTTATTTCTACTAATAAGCTCAGTACGGCCTATTTCTGGTAAATCTGTAAAGCATATCGTATGCCCACTTTGGCTGATCGCGGGGCACCATGTGTCCAGCATTTCTCACCAACAATTCCACCAAATTTCCTCCGGACCTCACATATCCAGCTGGCACATCTTCATCATCCATATACCAAGTATCTCTGGGAGAACTGCGGTAGTCTTGAGCTCCGGTAAAATTCAAAGTCTGCAGATAGTCTAGAACCATTGGATATCCGCATATAATGTCTACTTGTCCTGTATAAATTAGGAATTTATAGTTGTTCAGAAGCTCTTCTACCCAAGGGGCTACGCTCTGCATTTCGTCGTAATCTAAGGCCTCGCCGGCCCCCTTATCTCCAAAAGTAGTTTTTCCAACGTGAATAGCCCTTCTCACTTCGTCGGTGTTGAGAAATGAAGGCCATACGTCGGGATCATCATATTCTTGTATGTAGTTGTAAATATTAATATCTGCTTCATCTTCTATTAAATCAAGGATATCGTTAGAATGATCACTCGCTTTAAGCCAGTCTCCTAAAACATAGTCTATATTAGTACAATTTGAAATTCCAAAAATGTTTGTATGTATGTCCTTGAGCAGAATTCCTTTGTCGAACTAATAGTGCCTTACTTCAAGATGTAACGACCGCTTTTTCCGCATTTAAATTGAAAAATAAAGCTAGAGGATACGACTATACACAGATTTAAATTATTTGGAACATAAGAGTACTCAGGATCTGGTCAAAGGGATACGAAAGAAAAGGAGAAAATGAGCAACTATCACAAAGTAAAACCAGAAAATAGGAAAATTCATTTTATGACAAAACATAATCAAGCATATGGTTCATTTCTAGTAAATTTATAGAACATCTCATATCCCCATTTTGGTTGATTTCTTGGTACCATATGTCCGGCGTTCCGCACCAATAATTCCACCAAGTTCCCTCCGGTCCTTACATATCCAGCTGGTTCATGGTCCACGTACCAAATATCCCTGGCAGAATTTTGTAGGGCAGATGCTCCAGAGAACTTCAGGTTTTCCAAATACTCTAAAACCATAGGGAATAATGTCCACTTGCCCAGTGTAGACTAATACCCTGTAGTCTTCTAGAAGCTCCTCTACCCATAGCGCGATGCTCTGAAGCATGTCGTTATCTAAGGCGTCGCCAGCCCCTTTGTCGCCAAAGACAGTGTTGCCAACGTGCAAGCCAATCTTAATTTCATCCTGAATTAAGAAATCAATCCAATCGCCTCCATCGTTGTACTCTTTCATAAATGCAACAATATGATAGATATCCTTCGCTAAACTATTCGCATGAGCAAAATAGGCACTTTCCTCCCTTGATATGCAAATAACTATTTTCTATGACGGCGCCCAAAGTACTAACTTTGCGCACTGTTTTTAGTGCGCAAAGTAGTAAGTGTCATTTTTAAACAATCTTGAGAAGATAAATTATAACTTTTTGCAGAATTAGAGGCGGACACTTTCAAAGTCCTGCTCATTCACATTCACATATGATTAATGTCAGAGCAGATTCACATTGTCAGCCCAGCGAAGTTGTACTTAAAGCCATGTTCTTTCGAATGTTCTAAATTTTTCCCAAAATAGCTATTTTTCAATTTTCCATTATACCAATCTTGCAATGGTCTTATTTAACACGTACCCTGCCGTCACGGTCTATAGGACCGAGAACGAAGTGTTCCAACTATAAAAACTCGGTCCTATAGACCGAGATAAAACGGTTCGAACACGCCAACTCGGTCTATAAGACCGAGATCGTTTAAAGGTTCTCAAGCGCCGCCGGTCTTTTCTTTAGTGCCAATAAGCATGCTAATAGACCGAGCCGGCCTGTGAGACAAGTTCGCACCTAGCAGTTTTGAGTTTTTTTTAATTCTACTAATGTCAGTACAACATAGATATCTTATAATTTTTTACATATTTTCGTCTTTTATTTTAATTCATTGGCAAATGTTTTAAGTATCGAAAAAGGGTTCCTGATCAACCTCTAAAAATCTCAGAACCCAAACCTTACCGGAAATTTTTTTTGAGAAATCTGTCAAATATCGAAAAATATGCCTCGTAGAATGTATATAAGTTGAGTCGGCCTTACTACTCAACGTGGACGCCTGAAAAGATTCGAACAACAAGCGTAAACGCGTCACAACAGATCAATACGGACCGCGGTACCGGACCGAGTGTTGCAAATCGAAGACGAGATCCTCCTGCGCCGAGCTACAAAAAGAATATTTTTGAAGGCTAGAGGCGTTATTTTTCAAAATTTTCGCTAGAAGACTTTTAGTTATGCAATACTTTACTCAGTGGCATTATTGGCCTGTAGGAACAGATTTCAAAAAAATACCGTGGCGTTATGGCCAAACAAGCAAATATACCTACGGCAGTGAACGTGTTAAATGTATGTAATAATTTGCATGTCGATCCCCTTGTTAAATGCGGTTGTGATTTTCTAAATGCTTGTTACTTAAAACATAAATATTTATTTAATCATAAAAGTTTTCATGTATTCCAGCAGGGAAAATGGGATTCATCCAGATTAACGATATATGTAGTGGAACGTTTTGATCTCTAGTATGGCCAATACACATGACCGAACAGACCTGGCAGCTAAGGCCGATAGAAATTTAAAAAAAGAGGAGAAAAGAATACTAAATTGGCGTCAACTTTTGAAAAATATTTTTTAATTATTTATTATCATATTCATAACCATGTTAACAACATAACATATTATTATACCTATTCTATACACCACACTTCATTAATAATGGTGTCCAGAGGAACTGTAGGTACACTAGTATAAAGCCAGTTATAAATAGAACCAATAAGAAGCCTTATTTTTGTCTCTGTAAAACTAGGATTTGTTCACTTAGTTGCACCCACAAAAATTAAAGTATTAATTTTGCAATGCAATTATATAATAACATTATCAAGATTCTTTGGGCGATATTTTATAAAATATCACTATCTGCAATATCTTTATTCCTACTAATAAACTCAGTACGGCCTATTTCTGGTAAATCTATAAAGCATATCGTATGCATACTTTGGCTGATCTCGGGGCACCATGTGTCCAGCATTTCTCACCAACAATTCCACCAAGTTTCCTCCGGACCGCACATATCCAGCTGGCACATCTTCATCATCCATATACCAAG